>JAPYZC010001838.1:0-17521 GCA_030522665.1 Ichneumoninae sp. A BG-2022a | reverse complement strand
ATAGACCGACCAGGCTCGGGGGGGGGGGAAGGGAGAGGGGGTGTGGAGGGTTTAGTTGCGCGGCTCGAAGCTTTCCTCGGCATGGCGCGGAGTCGTGTACAGCAGTCGGAAAGCTTCGTTCTGGGCCATCGTCGAGCCAGCACTGCTTCCGTGTACTCGCTGGCCGAGGCTCGGTGTGGGTTTTTATAGTACGATCTCTCGCTGCAGCATAGTCCGAAGAAGGGGGAGAATCATCCTCCCCTCTCTTTCTCGTTTCTCTTCATCTCGGTCTATCTATCCTCCGCATCGTCGGAGAGGGGAGGGCGGGTAGGGAGGAGGGGGGGGGCGAGTCGTAGGAGCTTTGAAAGCCTCGCTTTCCCCGACCTCCCTCTCACCCTCTGTTCCCTTGCACTCTCAACCCTGCTGTGTGTGTCTCGAGAGAAGAAACAGGCGGCACATAGTAGCCAAAGTGGCGCCTGCGCGTCTTTCCGAGCCGTGTTTAGCGTTCCGAAGCACAGTAATTCGTGAGGCGCGAAGCGGGAGAGTCGCGTGGTTCTTTTACTCGTTTTTCCACCGCTACAATCGAAGGGTACGCGAGCGCGGCCGAGGAAAACATAAACTGGAACGAACTCTATACCCGGCACTGTTTACGCACGTCGATCGTTTTCGTTGGTACACAGAGTTGGTTGTTTCACTGATTGCAGCCTATTACCGGAGACTGATATTCCACGCTTCGAGCTGAAGGGTAGGTTTTTTTTGTTATCACTCGACAATGTTATTCCAGATTTTTGTCTATAATTTGAAATGAGGATAATGGATATGTCGATGGCCGGTGAGTGGATATTGATGGGTACGAGCCGAGTGTCGAAAAAACATTGAGAAGCTTCGTGGTCAGGTTTTTTTTTCTTTATCTACCCTCGTCACTGTCGAAACAGCATGCTTTTCCCCCGATTCCTTAATCGGCACACGAGCGATCAGAGCTCTTCGGCCGAGGGCCGAAGAACTCTGCCGGCCGGGGTTCGTATGGGTTTACCGTGTACAGTGATTGCTAACTAGAATGGCAATTCATTGTGGTTGCCACAAAACGAACGATAAACTCTGACGAGCGAGCGTTAAACTTTGCGTCGGCCGAGAGAAGGAGAGAGGGCTCTGACTCGTTGTATCTCATTTCATCCCCTATCTCGTCTCGTTGGCGCATTCTCTTCGGGTTGCCCGCTTCGGCTTCTACCCCCTCGCCGCCCCCTCACTCCCTCGCCCCCTCGCTCCTCTTCTGCTCTACTATACACCGCGTTTAAATAGGTCGACCGCTGCGAGGGAGATGAGGTTATCGTCCTGTGAGGACGCGCGCCTTCGCGCCGTCCGATACCTCTCGAACACGGCTCTCTGATAATACTCGTTTCCGATTTCTCTATAAATCTGCTACCTATTTTCTTTGCTACCTTTGTTCAATATTTTTTAATTTTTTTTTTCTTCTCCTCTTCGCGTTAATCGGCAATGTAACACGAGTACAAAGAGGCTTCGAGGCGGACATTGATGAAAATATAGTGGCGAGGGAAAATTCACGGTGGAGCGAAGCGAAGCGTGCGAAACGGCGAAAACAATGATTATTTACGCAGGGAGGCAAAGAGAGAGAGAGATAGCTGATAGTGTTATTAAGAGTGGCGGAAACGAATGTGCGAAGCTACTCTCCGATCGCGTGATCGGAGCCTATTTATCTTGTATCTCATGCGATGCAACTGACCGACTGTGGTATCGTAAGTCTGGCTTGTTACGAAGGCAGAGACATACGTTGCTCTCGTATTGTATTTAACTACACAGTAAAAAATAGTTTGTACTTTTTACATCAACTTATTGTCCAGAAACGTCCACAATTTTTTTATTTGTTCATTTTCTAGTTTTAAAAACAAAAGTACAAACTAAAATTGTTAATTGCATGGGAAATCAAAGGGCAAATATTCAAACCTGAACAAACGAGTTTGTCACTTATTTAACAAAATAATTTTTACGAAACTCCGTATTCCGATTTTACGAATATATTTTTTACTGAGTATATTCAGTTCTCTGTGGAAACTGAAAATCACGTATAATGATCGTGGTCCTAATTTGGTGATATTTCCTTTGCATAAATTGTGATTGGTAAACAATTTTTATGCAAAATAAGTCCACGTGAATAAAATATCTACACAGTAGACACGATCGTGGACGAACCCTCTATAGGTCCATTAAATTCCAGCTGTAATTTTAGTATTGATTTTTCCTTGGAGCTTTTTTTGGACAGATCCATATATCACTGATTAAAGTTGATTTCGTTTCAATTTTTTCTTGGAGTCGTTTTTGGCTCGGTCCATACATCACTGATTAACGTTGATGTAGTTTCGATTCTTCTCGGAGCCTTTTTTTTGTCCCCGTCCATATATCATTGATTAGCGTTCATTTAATTTCGATTGTTTCTTGGAGCCTTTTTTTGGGCCGGTCCATATATTAGCGTTGATTTAATTTCGATCTTTTCTTGGAACCTTTCTTGGTCCGGTCCATATATCATTGATTAACACTGATTTAGTTTCGATTTTTTCTTCGAGCCTTTTTTGGTCCGGCCCATATATCATTGATTAACGTCGTAATCGGGGCTGGCCATTTTTACCCATTTTACCATAAGCTGGAAATACCAGCTTAGTCGTTAAGTAAAACCTCAATATCTCCCCGTTTCGTCTATCGGAAGACTTTTTCGACGACCCGTACCAAAATCCGGATTCTCTGACCGCCGTCCGACGCGTAGCAGCTGTCTTATCGATTCTTTCTCCGAGACAATATAAAATAATGAGTCTCGACGTCGCAGACAATTCAGCCCACGGCGAATTTGTCGAAGGGCCGAAGAGCCGCGAGACAGTTTGACGGTGATATCTCAGTACCGGTCCGACCGCGGGCAGCTCCATATCTACTCGCTGACGTGCCGTTTGATTGCACGTCGACTTCCACCACTGGCGATTACCGCGCTCCAGAGGTTCCCTCAATTTCCCGTTCAGATATTGTAAATTTTGTTCCCGTTGTTCCCTTTGTAAACGCAAACGTTTGACGGGACGGGGCGATGTGTGCGGCGCAACGACTCTTCCCAAACACCGTTCGTATTTTCGGTCCGAACTTCAATTTCCGGTTGCTCCCCGCAGCGCCCGGACGAATCTCCCAGAGTCTCCAATAGATACGTTTTCCAATGAAATCGAACCGTTCATTCTCCGCCCGAATTTAAGTTTGTTCCGCGTTGTTTTCCTTTCTTTTTTTCGCCCCTACGTCATCTCGGAATTCGACAGCGGCGTAGATATTTGCGGCCGAATCGCGACGCCCCGCCGTCTCCCCCTCGGACCCTCCGCCGAAACGGGACAACATTTTTCGATCACAAATGGCCAAGTTCTGGGAGGGCCTCAACCGCTTCCCTTCGGCCGTGTCCTCTGTGTTTTCCGCTAAAAGATATATACACTTGTGTGTTCACCCTCGAAAGGTCCCGCTCGTTCTTGGCCCCTCAAGATATTCAAGAACAACCGCGGAGGGGTGAAGTTCCCCGGATGGGTCGAGGGTTCCTGAGACTCGAGAAAAAAAAAGTTCTCGATGACGACAACAGCTTGAACGTTCCGTCCTCCCTCCCGATTTCGCCTCCTCCAGGAACCGGTGAGAAAGCGACATAGTTCGACTTCCAAGTGTTCTATCGCTTTAAAATTTCTGCGAGCGGAATGAAGAACGAGGACGAGGCGGAGGAATGAGAATAAAATCGATCCCCCCCGTAGCTCGCTGCTACCTAGCGGCTATCGTCTGTAATACGAGAAAACGAGGGTGAAATGGGGGAAACGGGGAATCGGATTCGCTTTTAGCTCGAGCTTGAAAACGAGCCTCGCGAGGGTGACTCTCGTTTCCGCTCGTAAATCCTCTTCGGAGTTCGCGAGCCTGCGGGGAGAGTTCGCAGGCTGTGCGCGGCGAGTGGGCGGCAAGGGGTTGCGCGGATAACCCGTGTCTCAGCCCGGTGGAACAGGTGGACAGGGTAATCGTCAGTTTGCCGACGGGTCGCGTTCCGCGTCGTGTGCCGCGACAACCTGCGTCCGTCAGCGCGCACGCGACCAAACTAACCCCTCACGGTCGCGTAGATAAATATTGTAGCGTAGCATCTTGCGTATAGGGGAGAGAAAGCGCGGTAAAACGGATGTTGCATTTAGGAGGACCGTTGTTTTTACGCCCAGCGAAAAAAAATAGTCCATTTTGTTCCGCCCTCCCGCCTCGAGAGATTGAATTTTACGACAATTCGAATCGTTGATACAACTCGCGTTTTCCATACACGAATCGAGAGACATCCGATAAATGCATATTTCATTCCCGACGAGATACGGCTTTGTGCGTCCATTCGATCGAAATATTATCCAATTGTCTTTGTTGAGTGAAAAATCGTGGCGTTTGACGGGGGGTAAAAAAGAAAATAACGAAGGAGAGCAAGATTTACGTGCCGTAGCTAATTGCGAATTAGGTGAGGTAAATTGAGCCCGCCCCGTAGGCTTTCTTTCTGACGGCACGCGACACGCGAGTCGCCTCTTTCACCGTGCCGCTTGAGCGTGGGAATTGGCGCCTATTAGGGGTTGCGTTTCAGGGGTGCTTTATCATACACGGCTGCAAGCTCGGCGTAAACTCCAACGGTGGAGAGCTCGGCCGGAGACGGAGAGAGGGTGGAGAGAGGATTGCCGAGACCCGGCCGCATCCCCAGGGGTGAACTGGAGGTTGTTGACCCGTGCTGATCCTGCTGTTCCTGTTCCTTCCACTTCCGTCGCTGTTCCTAGAGCCTGGCTTTTGTTGGGTCCTTGTATCTTCCTCTCGAACGTGTACGTCTGCCTTTCGACGATTACTCCGTCTCCCTCGGTAAGCTCGCCCCGTATACCTTGCTCCTATCTTTCTTGGGATCGTCGTCGACCTCGCGAGACGTCTGGAATCAACAAGAGATATTGTCATTCCACTGGACTGAGCCGTTGTCATTTTTTTTACCTCGGTTCCACTAGGCGAAAATTTTAAAGGCGTTGAAAAAGTTTACACTAATAAGACCGGAAGTCGCGCGTATACCAACGGCCTATCTTTCTTGGAATCGTTGTCGACCTCTGGACGCGATTCGAACGAGCCAGGGAAATCCTCATTCCTCGAGACTAATTTATCGTCTTCGTTTTTTTTTATTGCTCGAATGTACCACGCGAGAACGTTAATGGCGGTGAAAAACCTCAGACCTACCAGACCGGAAGTTAGACGGAAGTGGAACAAGCACTCGCGTTGTCGCTGACCCCGATAGCCTGGCGCCCGAGGAGAAATTTTACGTTGTTTTTTCCGTTATCAACTAGTCCTGTTCCAACAAAACCTCCCCGACTGCTCGCCGAACGTGGCTTACCTATATTCCGGGCGGCTTGTTAGTCGTCGAGCCTGCAGAGCCCACCGGTGGATTTTCTGCTCCCCCGACGACGATGGCCTGGAGGGTGGGATAAAGAGAGGACAACGAAGCCGCCTATGGACGAACGTGGCAAAAATGTTCTATCGTAAACCCAAAATGAGAGAGGCTCTCGTCTGCAAAAAAATATATGGGGCAAAAGTGGTGAATATGGCCCACCTCGATTAACACGTAAAACAATGATATATAGACCGGGCCATATTCCCCACTTTTACCCTAGGTAGTTATATCGGTTAGTACGATTATCGGTTAAACATAGATATCGGTAGTACCAAAGATAGACATAGAAGAGAGCTTCGTATTCCTGGTATGACGTCCTTTCCGGTAAAAAAAAACCAAGGTTTTCAAACCGGAAGTGACTTCGTGCGGGAAAACGTTATTTCCGGTTTAAAAAACCAAGATTTTCAAACCGGAAGTGACGTCGTACGGGAAAACGTTACTTGCAGTAAAAAAACCAAGTTTTTCAAACCGGAAGTGACGTCGTACCGGAAAACATTAGTTTCGGTAAAAAAAAAACATTTCAAACCGGAAGTGACCCAGAACCGGAAAACCCAAGATTTTCAAATCGGAATTCCGACTGAATGACTGACCGAGGGCGTCGGGCGCTTACTGGCTCAACCGTCGATCGAGGTACAAGACCCTCGGCAACCGGTGCGGTCCCGCGGCCGTGCCGATGGTTTAAACCTCACCCTGGGCGTGTTAACAAAACACCCATTCGTCAATAATAAAGCGTGGTCGCCCAGTTTTCGTGTGTCATGCGAGAACGGCACTTTACATGCTGTCGGCTCCGGTGAGGATAACCGCGGTAATAGGGAACGGAGAGCGAGACGGCGAGGCACGCGAGAAACTTGCACGATCGCCCTCCGCAGCGTAACGGCGCGAGCGATTCGCAAGGTTGACCTTCCGCTACCGTCGTTGTTGGAAAGAGCCCAGCCCGGAGAGAGAGGAAAATTATTCAGCATACACGAGTCCAACGGGAAACTCGTTCGAGAGTCACTTGATAATACTTATCCGGGACTCGAAGAATTTTAATCCAGTTCCCTCCATCTCTCCACTTCATCCAGACTCTGTATTTCATTCCGATAACCTCCCGCGGACAGGAGATATGTGTTATCAATTGTCGGTAATCACGTACGGGATCCGATTTTTTACAGGAAAAAAAAAAAACGAGCACCCATTTTTTTTTCTTTCATTTTTTTGGTCGTGTAAATTGAGTTCACCCTCGGTCGTGTCATGTACATGCCGCGTGAGCGTACCTCACTCGTTCCCGGTAACGACCACTTTTTTATTTTCCTGCGGAACAGCCAGCGCGGGATGTTGTATTAATAATTCCAGTATCGTTGCCCACGGTGGACGGAGAGGAAGCGATGGAATCGAAGCTCGCGCTGTTCGACTCTCTCCACAGTTTCATCGACTGTTCGGGGAGCCAATGCCGGTTACTCGTGTAAATAGTGTGACACGGGCTTTTTCTGTTCGTCCATATTCCAGCTGGCGAAAAACGTTTCCATGCTCGCCGCACGTTTCCCCACCCATTTCGAGAATATCGGGTCGCTCGGTTGCAGCTTGTCTCGAGCATGCGAATTCGCTCGATTCCAGAAAAAAAAAAATTGATAAAGCAATATCGATTATATATATTTTGAGGAAAATGGTTGTTATCCCCAGGCAGAAGCAGAGTTCGACTGTGTAAAAATTACATGTTCCGTTCGATCGCTCTCGAGGCAGGAGAAAATAAAAAAAATTGGATTCCTATCGTGGTCTCGATAATTGAAGGGCCGAGAGCTTCCAGGGATTATATTTATGGTACCGTATGCGACGCGGTCGCTGTTTTATAAAAAAAAAAAATGTGAAGCGGGCGTCGAGCGGAGAGTGCGGTAATCGCTCAATTTTCATTAAACCGGCAACGATCGGGATCGGCTTTGGCCTGCGCGGTAATGTTCGGGTCTTCGGTTGTCGGTAGAGTAGGCCAAGTCGCGCTAATGTCCATTAACGTTAGTGCTTTGAAAAGTGAAGCAAGAGCCTCGTAAAGTTGCTTAGTTTATCGACCGACCGGGAGAAAGCCGGTCTCTCCTTACCAGCACTTTCGTCGGTGAGACCCCGCGCGAGGAGAGAGCGGGCTCGTACGAAACGCCTTGGCACGCAATCCGAGCCTCGCGATACCGGCCCGACATGTGAAGGATTTAGCCTTTAACGCGGTGTACACGCATCAAACCATTTATTATATTTAAATCTGCAAAATATTGCTGTGCATGATCGGGACGAATATATTACGCCCGATAAAATCTCGACTGCTCGTACAATCGCGGTAATGAAAGCGTAGCGACGACGCATTTCTCAAAAGTAAAAAAATCCCGAGGAACGAATCCGTTCCGAAATCTGGCTTTCTCGATTGGTGTATAAAATTCGTTATTTCCATTTCGCCATTAATAAACGGTGCAGTGTTCGGGTAACGAAGGGGAGTCCAAAGGACGATTCCGAGGGAGAGGCCGCGCTTTATCCAGTCTGCTCGTTTACGTCGAGCGACGGCGAGTTGGGGGAATTTGATGCCATGTCGTTTAACAAAAAAAAAAAAAAAAAAAAAATTGCTGTGAAGGATACTCAGACGGACGAGCCGAGACGGGAGGTAAAAAAAGCAATTTAATCTCGAAGAGACTAATTAATTTAATCCAATATTGCTGCGTAGTTCTGGCCCGGGCGCTCGTCACTCCCGATGAGATTTAACCCGGCCGGTACCAAGCGAGCATCCAGCCACTTCTACTCTTGTCATCCATTCTACTTTATTCTACTTTTGCCGAAGGGTTATGCCACAGAGAGGCTCGCTTCTGGCTGTCTCCCGGGAGAATATATTAAATCGCTGTGTTTCTTCGACGACCCGCTTTATACGTTATTTCCTTCGTTTCTCGACGAATATCTCGTGGAGCGAGAGTTTTCGCTTCAAAATTATTCGTCGACGATTATAATCCACGAGTATCGCGCTGCTCGTGCGAAGTTTTGCCAACGAGGCCGACGACAATATTAAACCGCACGGAGCACGGGTTACACGTCTGAAGGGAAACTCGATTCGGAAACAGAGAATGAGTCAAAGGAAGAGGAGAGCTCGAGTCCCAGCGCATAAGCAAATCGTATCCCGATCCGGTGTACGTATAAGGTTGGTAAGGTTGGGCGTCTCGTGTGTCCGCCTAGGTTCGGATGCGAGGTCGGTGTGGCCGGGAGGCAACTCGAGCGTGAATCGTCGAGCTTTGAAACATAAAGCCTCGCCCAAGCGACGATGCTCTTTATGTTGAATATCTTCTGTATATCGGGAACGCGCGGCAGGTAGGAGAACTGTCGGGTACGAAGGGCATGCATGTAAGGGAGAGTGGGGCAAAATGGGACAGACAGTCGGGATGCATCGACGGGGTAAAAATGGGACGTCCTAAAATGATTGCAAGATTTTTTAAAAAGGCAATTTTCGAATAGGGTACATCAGGGTGAGATGGCCACCCGCAATATGCGCTGCCGTTTGCACAATTTTTGTATGTGTAGATTCAATGTGATTGCAGCACAAATTATAAGATTGTAAGTGCAAGAATCAGTACAAGCGGTGAATGCCTATTTCGAGATAGCCAGATATTTCTCGACCTATATTTGTAGCGCTCTGATGGTGTACTTAATTTTAACTTAGCTGGTAAATCAACATTGCACACTATTGGATGTTTTAAGAAAAGATTGGCGCGTAGTAAACGTAAAAAAAAATTCTTAAATTTAAGCAGTGTTAAATATACTTAATAACAATGTTAAGCATAGTTAAATTTAAGCCCGCAATATCCGGGTGATATGGCCAGTAAAAATATTTTCTGTTTAGTTTAGCATCTGAAACATTTGACAGAGGTAGGGTAGAGCGGGGCAAAATGGGGCAACGGGGCAAAACGGGGTTTTCGGGCATCATTTTTGCATGCCCGAATTCGCTCTATCGGATACATCAGGCTTTTCTGCCCAGTTTTGCCACCTTGTCCGATCTCAATATGATTCGAAAATTTAGTTTTGCCTAAAAACCCCATGTTGCCCCGCTTTCCCCTATTTATCTTTCTGTGGGTTATGTAGACAACATAAAATATAGTAACACATGTTTCATGCGAATCCGATGCTTCTCTAGGCCTAATTGACTACCATTATCACTGTAGCCATGTCACCCGTAGTGTCCGGTTGAGACGGCCGATCGCAAATATTTATTCACAGGGCGGCAATTAAATTACACATCGAAAATATCGAAAGTTCTGAGTAATTACTTTAGTTCGATGTTTCTAGAGTTGGTTGCAACAAAAATGTAAAAGTTTTTTAAACGTTAAACTTCCAATTTTCATTGTTTTTAAAAGCCATTCCCATATCACCCCGACTTATCCTAATTTTAGGATGTCCCGTTTTGCCCCACTGTCACATTTTACCCCGCTCGACCCTACCCATGTATATCCCACTATATCCCTCGCTTTTTGTTGAACCCGCGAGCTACAAATTCCCAACCTACCGCGGGATTTATAAAATGTCCCTGTTCAATGTACTTCATCCCTGAGCGTTCCAGTTTCTCCCGCTGGCTTATAACGACCATTCCCGCGATCCATTCTGTCGGAGCGTTGACCCATGTATTTATCGACCGGTGCATCGAATCCGACCAACCGGGAGGATTTAGGGGGTGAAAAAAAAATCTCTCCGTGTCCCGGAGAATCATCGCTCCGTCCGCACAGCAGTTCATTTATATCGCACGACGTGTCTCGCCGTCGCAACTCCCTCCCCAAAGCTAGTCCAGAGATCGATCGGTTCGTACGGGAATTCTTTTTTAAACAAACCTAAAAAAAAAAAATCTTTCTCTCACTTCGAAAGCACGTTCTATAAGCGTTTCTCCTCGTCCCAGTTTCATACCTTCCGGAAAGGTTTCGCGGTGCAACCGCGTGAACTTCGACCCGCGATCGATCAATCCCCGTCTTCATCGACGCAGCTGGTTGTCCCGAGCTTCTCGTCGAAGAAACCCGCCGAGGAACAAACTCCGACGGCTCGGAGCATAGGTCTCGTCTCGCCCGAATAACGATCCGTGATTCTCGGTGCGCCTTACAAATCTATTGTTCACGGGTCTACAAAAAAAAAAAAAAAAAAAAATCTCGTAGCGTACGCTAGTCGCAGCGCTCCTTTGCGATGGAACCAATTTCGCTGATAAAGATATTTATTTTCCGATTGTTTCAGATATTATTCAGGTGACCCGAGTCGGAGAAAGCGCGAAACCGGGACGGACGCCCCTGCGACGCACACTTAACCCCGATCGGTCGAAGCACCGTGAGAGGTCTCGGTACCGTCATCGTTCCCCGGGCTCTTCACCCTCTGCCGTTCGAGCCACAAAGCGACGTCGAAATCGTCGAACCGAGAGCGTCGCTGTTGCAACTCGGTGGGCCCTGAATCCTGGTTGGGAGGAACGAGCCGATGGTATCCGGAGTGCACCTGGCAAAGACATCGGATTATCGGTACGACGAGATAGAGATATACACCGACGAGAAGACGGCCGCAGCTTGAGCTTCGACGGTGAACGTTTGGAACTCGGGATGAACTCCTGCAGCAGCGAGATTTCAGAATAGTACGAGAAATCCGAGAACGACGGAAGGATATATCTGGTAATAATAAAAAAAACGAAAAGAGAGGAGAGAAGGGAATAGAGCTGCGATGTTATCGGTGGAGATTCTGGCGGGGCTGGTGGTGGTGGCTTGAATCGCCCGAGAAATGCTCCAGAGGAAGCGGTGGTTCACTTGCAACTGCTGCTGCCGCCTCGAGTCAGAAATAAAGGAGCGGATACGAGCGACGGACAGGACGACGAAAACGATTCGCCATCAACAGGGAATATCGTTGGGATTCGTCGAGTCGACGTTTTTCAGTTGCAACTCGACGACCGAGTGGATTACGAGGATATAAAGACGGAAGAGAAGGAAACGGGAGCTAAGGGAAGGAAAGGGCTGATATAAAAGAGCCTCGTGACGGAGGGGCTTCGCACGGCCCTGGCGCGGCTGCGGCACTGCACCCCTCCAGGGGGTTCCCTGCCAAACTCTCCGAATCCACCCTCTACCCCCGAGCACAAGGCCCACGTAAGTTTCTAACGGCTCTTCAACTCTTTATCTCATTTTGTAGGGCGTCTTCGGCGACCCGACCGGACGGACGCTAACGTTATCCGATGCTCGCCTCAACGGCGGCGCGGGCGAAAAAAAGAAAATGCGAAAGCAACTTCACGAGTCGTTAAGCAACGTTATCGCGCTCTCCGAACAGCTTAATCTCAATTAATTGGTAATCTCGTTGTAAAGTGGCAATCGCTTGAACGGACGCGGGTGTCACCCTCGTCTGCCGTCCGTGAAATTAGCGTGAATGTGGAAAAAGGGATGAGTCGGGACGCGTGTCGACGAAGCCCAGTCAAGGTTCGCGTTCACCCCTCTTCGAGCTATGCCGGCGGGGAATCTAATAGCCTTGTCAAGCTGGCAGAACGAAGTTTCAAAGCACATTATTTATCTCCGGTCGCCTAAGTTAACACATAAAAAGTACTCAATTTTGCCATTTTTCCTTTTTTCTCTCTCAATTTGGAGACTTTACCCTACCGGCTTAACGGGGCTGAATCTAATCGAGATTCCCGCAAATCGTATCCCTTTAGTCGTGGAATGTACCGAGTAACGAAATGTATAGGGGACAGCGGGGCAAAACAAGGTTTTTGGGCAAAACGGGGTTTTTGGGCAAAACGGGGTTTTTGGGCACAACTAAATTTTCCAATCATTTTTGGATCAGACAAGGTGGCCAAACTGGGTAAAAAAGCCTGATGTATCCGATAGGGCGAATTCGGGCATCCAAACATTATTAGAAAATGACGTTTTGCCCAAAACCCCGTTTTGCCCTGCTCTACCCTATATACACGTATAGCATGTACGGTAGAAGAATCGAAACCGCACGAGGGTGTCGTACTATTTCCTCTATCAGGCGGTACTCCGTTCGGATTGCGATAAAACGACAGTCACTCCGAGCCTCGGAGAGTTCGATAGGAAATACCGAAGAAAGGAGGGGACGATGATCAGAGGAGAGAGTGTAAAAAGCTTCGACCGCGATTACCCAGACCGATACCTCGGCCGATACGGTACAATCCGATTGGTCTCATTAACCCTTTCTCAATTACCCCGTCGATTCTCCTCTTCTGCATTCCCCAGAGACACCATGTTGTAACTAACTTCGCGACCTTTGATTGAATTACCTAACTTTTCTTAGTCCCTCGCGACACACTCAACTGTAGTGTATTTGATATGTCCACATGAACCCATCTGTCCGTAACCGATAATCGGTCTCTCCGGTTATGTGTGGAGTACGTAAGAAACTTTTGTTCCAGGAAAGGTGGGGCGAACCGGCATTAACGGTGAATCTTCGACACATCCTTTGTCTCAAAGCTTCGAGCGCAGTTGCCAAGAAACTCGGCCGATACAGAACAAACCCATTGGTCTCATTAGCATTCTTCGTTCTCAATTACTCCGTCGAGTCTCCTCTTTTCCACCCACCTCGTCCTCATCATCCGGAGATTAACTGTTGATTCTAGTTCCAAGACCTTTATTCGAAGTACCTAACTTTTCTTCGTCCCTCGCGACACACTCGACTATAGTGTATTTCATATGCCCACATGGATCCATCTATCCGTAAGCGATAATCGGTCTCACCGGTTATGTGCGGAATACCTAACAAACTTTCGTTCCAGGAAATATGGGGCGAGCCGAGATAACTGGTGAACCTTCGATACATCCTTTGATACAAAGCTGCGACCGCGATTGCCAAGAAACTCGGCCAATACAAGATAATCCCATTGGTTTCATTAACATTCTTCGTTCTCGATTACCCCGTCGATTCTCCTCTTCTTCATCCACCACGTTCTCATCCTCCGAAGATTCACTGCTGAAACTAACTCGAAGACCTTTTATCCAGCCACCTAACTTTTCCTCGACCTTCGCGACACACTCGACAGTAGTATATTTTTGATATGTCAAGATGAATCTATCTGTCCGTAAACTATAATCGGACTCACCTGTTATGTGCGGAATACATGACAAACTTTTGTTCCAGCAAAGGTGGGGCGAACCGGTATAGGCGGCGAAGCTTCGATACATATTCCCTATGCCCGCCGCTATCTATACTTGTTTCGAGAGTTCGTTCGCTCCCGCCATCGCCGTAGCGCGCGGAGCTTTACTAAGATGATTAGATTTGTAAGCGGTGGGAAAAGTTGTTTTTCCAATGCTGCCCCTATACCCTCTACAGTGGCGCGTGGACAAAGTTGCGAAAGCTGGAAGCAGTCGTGTAACGAACAGTGGCTGTATAGAGGGTCGCGGAGTATAGAAAAAGAGACCCAGCGAGAGAGATTGATACAGGTCCCGCAACGAAATTTCTTCCAACTACGAAGTTGAAAGGGACTCCCGGGCAAAGCTCGAGGGAATCGTCGAGAATCCCGATGTAACATTTTATTCTTCCACTACGTGCTCCACTCGGGATTGTTCCGTGTCTCATCGCTGCACGAGATTTACCTACTGCCGAACGCTAAAACAGCTTCAACTTTCCGTCTTTGTGTGTTCAATCTTCTCCGGTAAGGTCGAATATATAGGGAATCCGGCAGAGCGCCGTCGAATTGGGCCTCGAGAAGAGGAACGATGTCGGCGCACGCTGTTCCGACCCCTATTGGCATGAAACTACCGCGAACCGGGGCAAATCCATTGGGATTTCCGGACGGGATGATCCGTGCCGAATCGTGTCGCCATTTAGGCAAATAGGCAGAACGGCTCGCCAACCTCGATATTCCTGCCACGGAAATGAAATTAGCGACTGTGACTGGGCCTTCCGTACCGGCATTGTTTTCCAATTGTTCCGCGCATCCCCAGAGGCGAATCATTTAACCTGCACGTGCGTGGAATCGACGCGTTTAATCGAGAAGACAGATTTTCTCTGCGGATTGGTATAAAATGGGCTTTGATCCTGCTGTATCAATGTGGATCAAAGAGCCACACGGAAGTTTACCCAGGTCGGATCACTTCGCTCATTATACGGTACATAATGGTACTTTGGGATCATGTTGTGCATTGTGTATCTGCTTCATCGATGCACATGCACGAATCACATTCGATCCATTCCAAATACCCGTCGGCGTCCTGGCTTCGAAGCAAAATTGCCACTGGTGTAAAATCAACCCGCGCTCGCCAGTGAAAGACGACGCCGAATGTTTGGTCGAACGTTGACTCGGCAACAACTGCGCCTGTCTGACCCAGAATTTTGACGGCTCGAGGATCGAGTGAGAATTTCCGCCGCTCGTTATTCTCCGCGACTTCTCGTCCCCCACGGGGGTTCGCTCGCATCCCCTCTCGCGCGGCCCTCCTCGTTCTCAATCCCTGACTCTCACAAACCATCCCCCTTTCATTCTTTGTTAAATTTTTCTCCGCAACGTATAAATATTCCACCTCCGAAATAGTACGGAAGAATAAAAGAACAAAACTTATACAATTATTCGCGAATCTACGTTTCCAAGTGTCGTATATTCGTTTTTTATTCTCTCTCACCTGTTTGCGTGGGTCAGGAGAGTAAAATTTATGACGCGAGATAAGAATATTCGCACGGGCGAGCTCGGCTCCAGACGAGGAGAGCAAGGATTATTTTTTGAATAACGGTTGAGCTAGAATTTCCGCGCTCTCATTACTCCCTCGGCTCTTGGGCCGGGCGTTTGTGTCACTCTAATCTTCCTGAATATCTCCCGGTCCCTCCCGGCGCTGCCTCCCAGTCCGGGTCTCTATTAGATAATTCCGCACCGTACCTTCGGGACGATTTATTATCTGGAAATTTTTCTGCTCGTCGAGACGAGCTGGAGAGACGCGAACGTGTGAGACCGGAGTAACGTCTTCAATTTTGGTAAATGTTCTGGAAATGAGAGAGGTCTCAGGGGGGGGGGGAGGGGGGGCGAGAATGCGAAGTTCTCGGTACGGCAGTAGACATTTTTCTCAGCTCTTGAAGCTCCGGCAAACTGTAGTCTCGCCGTCGCGGTGACGAGGACACCGAGAGCTGTTGGGACAACACGGTTTTAGAAATAAACGCGAGAACGTGTACATCCGAGTGGAGTACCGAGGGAAAGATGTTGCTCGTCCAATATCACGCGACACTCTCCCTCCTGGCCCTTCGCATCCGTAGCGCTGTGCAAGAGCGTCACGCCTCGCTGCTTCACGAGAATTGGGGCTGGTCGTGAATCCTACACGAACAACACCATCCCGGATTTTCACTTTTGTGTGCGTCGCGCTTCCTGTCCCAACACACCTGCGAGAAAAAGCCAATAACAATATCTCCCTCGAAGAATTCACCGGACGAAAGAAAATACCAATATGCCGCGGCATTCATCTTCCCTGCCAGCTTGCGGCCAAAGCATCCCTGCAGACACTCACACACACACACACACGTACCGCAACTCTCTGCTTTCCTCCTTTCTTTCTCTTTAAACTCTCTCCTGACCCGCCACAAGCCAAAGTGGAAAAACACACTCGTCACGCCGTGCACAAAACGCTTTTCGCTTATCTTTGTCGGTCTCCCTCGAGTGTGCGCCGCGCTTATGAAAGCCGCTGTACCACTGCCCCGGACACTGGCTTTTCGTGTCTTACAAACCGAGCATGGTATACGAGGAAAGTTCTCGCGAACCGTAAGTTTAAGTGAGACGAAGAACAAAAAAAAAAGCACCGTGGCGATAGAAAAAGTCATTGGAGGAACTTGGTCGTGTGATCTCCCGCGCTGGAGCGAACTAAAAACAAACCGCGACGCATCGAACAACGCGAGGGGGACGGGGCGGGGGTTGGGGGATGAGAAAGTACAAAACTACGCTCCGACGGCTTCGAAAAGGATTATCCCGCCCGAGACTCAAACTTCCCTCGGCAAAGTAGCAGCGGCCGCGGTAGAACTTCTCTCTTTTCTCCTCTCCGTATTCTTAGCGTCCTGCGGTACGTTTATTAAATTTTTTTTTCCATCGTTCCCGAAGTCACGCGGACGATTACATTTGGTCGTACGGAAACCATTCGAGTGTTGCTCCGTGACCGCGGAAGATCGATTACATTTTTTTTTTGTTCGGTTAGTTTCCTCCATTAATTTCGAGGGTAATCCGCGAACTCGCTTGTCCTCCGGCCTACGTCGCTAATCCGGCAGGATATTACGGGCGCGTATGAGGAGGCCGCGATGACAGTAGGCTCGGCAGAACTATGACTACTAACCATCGTAACTTTCACCCTCCCACCCTCGCAATCCCCGGCTTTGCTATAGAGCGCAACAGTTCTTAATTGGCTAGCTGGTAATTAATCTGGAGCCAGGCAGGACTGTTACCAGTTGTGTGTGTCAAAACCCACCCCCGCCCCTGCCCTCTCGTGTCGTCTGTGCCTGCTCTTCCGTGCATTGTTCCTGGCGCATTAGCCCTTTGTTCGCAATCGCCATTGTTGCACAGGTTGCGAATGGCGAACAGCCGGCAGCAGCCCGCTGGCGTCGAAACTGCACCCGCGCACTATTCGCACGAATATCTTGTTACCGTAAACAGCGACTACGGGACAACACTCGTACACTCGTGTACACCATTATTTCCTCGACAATGCCAATAATATTTTCATTTTTCTCCATCGGACAATATGCCGCGTCTCAATTTACATTCAGAGTTAAGTTACGGGGACATTACTGGTATTGTTATACGATGCACGTATTTTTGGAAAAAATATTATGCGGAAAATGATTGGATGAGGTGGTCCCTGATGACAACAGTTGCTTCTCGCTTCGCGGTTTTGTATGTATCGAGCCAGGGATGTAAATAAGTAAGAAACGACGGACGTGCCTCGTGACGGTCGATGTCGACCATCGAGATCAGAAGTCGACCGTCCTGGGGTTACAAAATCGTATCGGTCTGGTGTCGTCCGTGCCTGCGCTTCCGTGCATTGTTCCTGGCGCATTGGTGCCAGCCCTTTGTTCGCAATCGCCATTGTTGCACAGGTTGCGAATGGCGAACAGCCGGCAGCAGCCCGCTGGCGTCGAAACTGCACCCGCGCACTATTCGCA
>JAPYZC010001837.1:0-17922 GCA_030522665.1 Ichneumoninae sp. A BG-2022a | reverse complement strand
ATTTTTTCAGATTTTTTTCTCATCGAGAAGTGTTTGTAATCTTTGTTTTTTTTCTCTCGAACTTAGGCGGCGTCAGTCATTGTGCTAGTACTACCTTAAGGCGAGGTGAAACACGTATGATGTTATATATGTGTGCAAGAGACATAGTTGCATGTTCCGAATCAATGCCGTTTAAAAATGTTGAGATTTAGGGTAAAAGCGAAGTGTCATCGGACGCGGTATTGAATTCTACAAACGCAAATAATTTGTTTTTTCGCGAAATGTCTACCATCTCCGAATGCTATTCATTACAGTTTTTGTTACCGACTGAGTCTGTTTCACCTCGCCTTATTAACCCGTCGTTATCGCGCCTATCAAAAAATTGATCGAATCTAATAGAGCGATTTTTAAAATTATTTTGAAAACTCGTTGGCGAATCGGAACAAAAAAGTATGCGACGGACTCTGAAGATTGTAGATTGTGTTTCGATAGTTAGATTTTAAGAAATCGAAGGCGTTAAAAAGAAATTTCTAAAAATTTGAAACGTTTTGACATGGAACTTCGCAAAAATTCACCGAATCGAGAGCGAGTTATTTTGAAGATTATTTCGACAACTATCCGTCATAGTGGAGCAAACAAATTATGCGACGGTCTTCGAAGATTCTAGATAACTTTTCGACAGTTACGCTTTGAGAAATCGAACCATAACGTATTGAAAAAAAAGTGTCTAAAAATTCGACCGGCAGCGACAACGAAGGGTCAAAATTGAGCTATGAAAAATCGAACTTCTCGCCGGTAAGATTCGACAAGGTTTGTTGAATTGAATCGGAGGAGGAGCACAAAGCAATTGCTACGATGAATCGAACAATGCTATCGCGAAGTACAAAACTCGCTATGACGTTAGATAATACGGCCGAGGGCTCTCGGGGCAGGCAATTATTTATAGCGGCGTCGTCATTTTCCTACTATTTCGAAATTCTGGCTTACGCACCCGAATATCCGAAATTGTATCGCAACTACGGCGCCAGTATGCTATTTGATATAATAGAAACGCAACAAACCACACATAATATATTCAAATTTTGCGAGTGAAAAAAAAATAATTCAGAGCGTTATCAATTAATAGAAGAAATATTCGATACATTTATATATTTTTGTTTTAACACATGAAACTCA
Organism: Ichneumoninae sp. A BG-2022a; assembly: GCA_030522665.1. Taxonomy (NCBI): domain Eukaryota; kingdom Metazoa; phylum Arthropoda; class Insecta; order Hymenoptera; family Ichneumonidae; species Ichneumoninae sp. A BG-2022a. The sequence goes on along the minus strand of JAPYZC010001837.1, from coordinate 16,767 downwards.
ATGATCGGCCTTCGACGGTTTATTACATAGATATTTATTTTCGTGTTACGTACCTACTTGACGTCACAAGCCGCGTTAAAATAAGGCACATCTCGGTGAATATACACGGTATAATGAACGCGATGCAGTAAATACAAGAATTGATTTATCAAAAAAATGACACGTATTGTTAATGAGTACTCGTGAGATTTGAAACAACGAGATACGAGATCTGTTTAATGGCATGTGTTTAATGTATGCGTGTTCAATTGTTTATATATATATATGTATATTTCTATCTATATATATATACATATATATAATTAAGTGTGTGTGGAAGGCGAAATGAAGATAAATTGCGTTACAGCGAATGATTTCACCTCGATTATTGTTGCATCTATGGCAGGCTCGAGTTACGATAGATCGAAGCAATAACTAAGCGAAATAAAATAAAATAATAACGAATCGAAGCCAATCTCATAATCTATAGTGCCGTGGACGCAAGGTTCAGCATGTCTAGCTATAAAACAAAGAAAGCGGAAGTGGACACTGCAGGGACTGAAAAAAAAAGAAAAAAAAATATCGAGAGAGAACTGAAAAGGTTTCGAGGTCGTTGAAAAAGGGCAGCAGGCAGAGATCGAAAGTAAAAAAAAAAGATGGGAGTGGGGTAAAAGGAAACAAAGCCACACAAAAACTGAAGAAGCCAAATAACTTATTCGATAATAAATAACGGAAAAAAGAAAAATACTGACCTCTGTAAGCCTTTGTTAATGGCAAGCATGGCCTTGCCAGTGCTAAAACAAAACACAAAGAGAACAACGTAAGATGAAAAATATATCACGGGGCAAGAAGCTAGCTAAGGAAGGTGTGAAAGCAATTTTTTTTTTCTTATTATTTTTTTTTCATTATCTTTTTAGTTAATCGTCTACGACGCCTCTTTTAACTCGCTACTAATGTTGGAAGAAATGAGAGAACATTGAAAAGCGGAAAGAAATATGATAGGGACAGATCTGCGCGCAATAGATCAATGATGTGTATAGCCAATGGTGTGTCGTGTTACAGAATACGAGTACAGTGTCTCGTTTTGTATACTGTGTGTATGCGTGTATGTATGTGTGTGGTGTTTCTTGGATCTTCTATGAAAAACAGAACTAAAATTGGTATTCGAGCAAAAGCGAAGCCAGACTTCTTCTTCGCCTTCCTTGTTTACATATTGTACTTTTGTACTATGTATATGTGTGTGTATATATATATTATTTTCATCCTTCTCGAAATTGACTGTCTTTCTCTTTTCACGTTTCGAGAGTGAAAATATTTTGAAGCATGGAGAGGGCACTCGTCGTCCCGTTGTGATCCTCTTTGCAAAAACCAATCTTCTATCTGTGCCATGGGATTTATGAGAGACACAAAGTGTTAGTGTGTATGTGTGTATGTACACAATGTAAATTGTATCGAGAAAGTTTTGACGGATCGATGCGACCACGAGTATCTCATTGTCACACGGTGTCTTAGGTTTAGAAGTATTGAGAGAGCTCGCACATTCGTTCGCCACTTGCCCTCGTCCGTGTTTCTCGGAAATTCCGAGGTAAAAGGCTCCTCGACATTTCGCGAAAAATAGAGAGAAAAAAAAATATCGATACGGGAAGTTTCTATTTTCGAATATCGAGCGGGGCAAATTGCGCCACTTGCGGAAGTTATTTTTTGAATGAGGTGAGGAAAGTTCCAACGGGTAGAAAAAATTATAAATAAAAATTGACGAGTGTCGAAAAGGGATTGCGAGGAATTTCGGCAATGTGTCATTCGGCAAATCGAAAGTCACGGAAGATTCGAATAATGGTGGGAAAAAAAAATTCTTTTGTGAAAGTGAACTTTGAACGTGTTTTTTTCTCAAAAAGTGATTTTCAAGATCGGTGTTCCGGATATCTTAAAAATGGCTTTGTGGATTTTTACGAAAATTTGTACAGATGTACTTCAATAGATTCTTTAATCTCTAACAGTGTCATATTTAAACAATAAAATAATTACAACAACTCCAAAAAAAATGATACATTTTTGGAAAATGGGTAAAAATCGACTTTTTTCAAATGACTGCAATTTTTCAATTTTTTTCCCTCGTCAAGAACCGCGTCATTTGTTAAGAAATAATTTTTTAAAAAGTCTCATAAAATTACAAATTGAGATCAGAAACTTAAAATAAATGAAATCAATAAAGCGTATATTTACCGAGAAAAAAATCACGAACTATGCATAACTTTTTAGGCATTTACTGTATATTGGCGTGTCCTTAAAAAATTGCAAAAATGTGAACGAAGGTAGGGATTCGGACAGCAAGTAGCGACGAATGTGACGAGTGCTTCGTCGGTCAATAATCGAGTCAAAGGACAAGAATAATTGATCGATCGATCCGACGGGCGCGAGATCTTTTTTTTTTTCTTTTTCTTGGGTAGAGCGAGTAGAGGCGAGTAGATACCTGGATAGTGGTGACAGTGGAATGTACCTGAAGCGGCCGGTCGGATGATGGATCGGACCGCCGAAACGTCGGTTAGCCTGGGGCGCGAGATAAGCTGCAATCTGTGGTATCGCCTTGTTGTTGTTGCTCGGGTTGTTGGCGAACTTCACGGTAATCGGCTCGGTCGAACCCTTCGGTATGGTCCCGTTCAGCTCCTGGATCGCTCGTTCGGCCTCCACGCGTTGATCGAACCTTATGAATCCGACACCTTTCGACAGGCCTGCCAAGGTCACGCATAGAGCCGCGCGTAACGAGAATTACATAGAAGAGAGAGGCGGCAATAAGCGAGGCGAGGTTTCTTGTTACTTTACTGTTAATAATGCCGAAATTGAAAAGACGAGAGCGGCTGCTTCTTTATCGTTCAGGAGGTAACAGTGAAAACCGCCGAGACTCGAGAGACTCTCTCGCATCCGCAGTTGAAATTTACAAAGGCCATAAAACCGATCTAAAAAAATGACCATTTCCGTAACGGCAAATGTTAACAGATTTTTCGTTTTTTTTTTAAGCAAGAGACTAGTAAAGTGCTGACTAAGTGAGAATTGGTCATTTTTCAATACCATCGCCTCGCAGAGAAAATTGGGCGGCTTGCCCGAGAATCTTGAGTCCGTCAGCTTTCGGACCTCAAAGAAAACATTAAAAGGAGTGCTAACACGCGTGTGACGCACGAAACAACGAGAGTCACGAGAGAATTTTTTTTTTTCTTCAATCGATTAGCAGAATAAAAACACGCAGCAAAGTTTATAAAATCCGAAGCGAGTGGCTCGGTGCGCGCAGTGTGTCGGATATTCGATCACATACGAGATTGAGATTTTTTTTCTTCTTTTTCTTTTTTTACTTTATATAAATGCAATCTGTGATTATGATTGATCGCTTTCGGGGTTTTCGAATTGCAATGATAAAACCAAAGACATAGAAACTCGTAACAATAAATAACGATATAGATAATATACTTTGTCAAAGCAAATATGGTGCAAGCTGCATAGGGATTTGGTTGAGTGTGGATCAATTATTATCCTTTCAAAAGCTAACGTACGAATTTGCTAATAACGCATTTTTTTTGTTCAATTAATATAATGAATAATAAATTTTGTATGTAAATCGTGAAGGATAATGATGCGGAGGTGATAACGTGCTCGCGTATATTGTTATAATGGGGCACACGTGTGCGCGCTCGGGCGTTCAAGCAGTTCGAATAAAATGCAAACGACGCTTCAACTATAGAGGTGAAATAGAGAGGTTTGTTGTGTTTTTTTTTCGTGAAGAGAGTGAGAAAAGAAAAATTATGATTTACGTACCGGGCAAATTGTCTCCACCGCCAGTCACAAACTGTCGTACTAAACAGAAACGAAACAAATAATATCACGTTACAATCACAGCGAAACCAGCTCGATCCGTTCGTCCCTGATTCGTTACTCGAACAAAAAAAAATTTTCTATCCGTAACATTGGCAAAAAATTGAGCGTTGCATCGTCGGAACGGCACAATTTTCGTTGGAGAAATAATCGAACAACAAAAAGAGACGAATAAAAAAAAATTGAAAAAACAACAGAATCAGAGGCGAGCAGTTTTTCGAATAAATTATACTATACGTTTTGTCCTTAAGCATAGGTTGCGTATCGTTTCTTTCACTCTCGAGTTCAGTTCCTCGAGAGATGAGTGCGTTATTTTTTTTTCTCTTTTTTTATTATTCGTTCCTTCAACCCGAAGCTTAGTCTCGATATTTGCAAAAATATAACACTGTCTATCGGCAACGGAACGCAATTATCGGCAATGCATATAGATAAGAAATGGAAGAAAGCTATAGAGAGACGGAGGAAGTGCGCGCGTTCGTAATGAGCAGACGTCTACGATCGAGGTGGAGGCCATGAGGCTGTGTGTAGTTACAGACCGAGAACGAAGACATAAAGAAACATCATCGAAAGAGATAATTATACGGGAAGAACAAAGTAACTTTGGGGGGGGGGGGGTGGACTTTCTCATCTGACTGAAAAATAAAAATGTGTACAGACTGTGTGGATACTATCTAAGAAATAAATAAATAAACAAACAATAAATCATTCTCGTGTACGTCGCGACACCCGCGACGTCAAATAAATACAAAACAAAAGTACGAACGAAAAAACATCGAGATAACAGATAATTAAAATTAAAACAACGAAATATATAAAACAACAAGGGAGGAGATGCAAGGTCAGCGTTTCTTTTACTTCTTTTCTTCGTGACAATCTTTTGTCGTCGTTATCCCATTTCAACGAGCGACAAAGATTTTACTTTTTTTTTTATTGCGTTATTTTTTTTTTACTTTTTTTTTCTTATTGAAAGTGAGGCGCACCGATCCACCCTCTCTCTCGTCGGTCGTAAAACCCCACCCCCATGGCTCATCCCCGCTTTGACCACAGCCTTCCGGCTGCGACTTACCGGTTATGTTGTCGCACAGAATTCGCGACGTTATGATCCTCCCGTAAGGACTGAAGAGATTCTCGAGGTCGTGCTGCGTCATGTTCTTTGGTAGACCGCTGACGTACAGATTCGCACCCTTGATCGCTTCGCTGCTCGGTCTCGCGTATGAAACCTGTTTTGGCAAATTTAAATAACAAAAAAATAACTTAAATATCGTAATACTTAGAGAAAAAATACTAACTTTGAGCGAAGAAAATACGAAGTTTAACAGAAAAAAAAATACGAATTTTGAACGAAGAAAACGCGAATTTTGTACAAAGAAAATTCAAATTTTTAAAGACAAAAATAAGCGAATGGGAAAAAAATTATATGGTGGCTCGGTCGATGAAAGAAATGCCGTCTAGGTTCGTTTTCTTCCGTCGATAGCTCGTCGATTACGCACCTTGATAGTTTTGTTCTGCAGTCGAAGGCCATTCAATGTGTTGATGGCTTTCTCGGCGTCCTCAGGCCGATGATAGTTGACGAAGCCATAGCCCAAGCTTTGCCCTGCGATCACGAAGTCAACGGAGTCTAATTGAATTCCACATAAAAACAATAATGAAAACTCAAGACTTGGAATTAATAAAGGTTAACGCGCGCTAACGACATTAAAGTTTCACGATTGAACTAGGCGGATCTACGTTATTCGCATAATGCGTGAAACTATAATTCCAACGATAAATAAACTTTGAGACCGAGATGACGGAAGGACAATGGTGGGACGAAAGTTTACGATTGTGGCCCGAATTATTCCTCGTCTTACGGACCTGAGGGACTAACAACGAACTCCCGGTGCAAAGCCGCGAAGCTCTCGGATTCAAACTACGCCCCCGCGTCTCCGGCGCTCGAAATAGAGTCTCGCGACTTTTACACGTGTGGCCGGCGCAACTGTTAAAAAAAAGGAAGAAAAAGAACACGCGCTCTCGCGACAGAAACTGAGCGTCCCTTAATTCATCCGTTTGTGTCACTGGCCGCATATTCGAGATACGTTCCAGAGAAAAAATTTAACATATTTCTCTGTAGGGTTACTTGCTGTTTGAAAATCAAATTTTCGAACCGGAAGTGACGCACATACGGAAAGATTTGAAAAATTTATTTGTGTCGTCACTCCCGGTTTTGAAAATATCACTTTCAAACCCGAAGTAACGCACATACAGAAAATTTTTTTAACTTTTTCTGTGACGTCACTACCGATTTTGAAAATCGCACTTTCAAACCCGAAGTGACGAGCATACAGAAAAATTTGAAAACTTTTTCTGTGTTGTCACTCCCGGTTTTGAAAATATCACTTTCAAACCCGAAGTGACGCGCATACAGAAAAATTTGTAAACTTTTTCTGTGACGTCACTTCCGATTTTGAAAATCTGACTTTTAAACCTGAAGTGACGCACGTACAGAAAAATTTGTAAACTTTTTCTGTGACGTCACTTCCGATTTTGACAATCTCACTTTTAAACCGGAAGTAACGTACATACAGAAACATTTAAAAAATTTCTTTCTGACGTCACTTTCGGTTTTGAAAAGCTCGCTTTCAAACCGGAAGTGGCGTTACAAGGAATTTTTTTTATTATTTTTCTTATATTATTTTTATTATAGAATGTATCTCGAATGCAACCAGAATTAAGGAACACACGATTCCTCTGGTGACAATGACTCGAAAACGACTGCCAAGACGCGGTTAGGAATTTTTTTTTACGTTTATTTATTTATTTTTAAAAAGAGTGACGAATATTCATAAATAAAATGGGATGCGATAATCGATCGTTCTACGTATAATTGGGATGAAATTGTTGCGGGAAATCGTCCAGTGAGGCAGGAGTAAATATTTGTGTTTTTTTTTTTATTTTTTTTTATTCATCTTCTCTAACTAATTTTTTTGTGCTGACTCGAGCCTGCATTACTGGAAGCGTAGCCTGCGTTAAAATTAAAAAAGAAATAAAAAACGTCGATCCGAACTTACCGGTGACTTTGTCACGTATGAGCTTGCAACTCTCGACCTCGCCGATACTGGAGAACAGTGCGCGAATCTCCTCCTGTGCCATTGTCTGGGGCAGGTAGTTGACGATTAGATTCGTCTTGGATTCCTCTTGCGAGGTCTGCCCGAGGGCAGAGCCTCCGTTCTGTTGCACGACCGTGTCCATACCGTTCGCCATCATTTCAATCCGTTATAACACACTCGTCACCTAACTACGTACGAAATCTGCAAGCACACATAAAAAATATACAAAAAAATTAAAAACGAGAAAAATTATACAAAGTAAAATTTACGACGAGATTTCGGTCCGTGGGACTAAAATTCTGCAGATTGAACGACGCTCTCCGCGCAGCCTACGTAAACAATTATTTCGTAAAACCGGAATACGAAGTTTCGCAAAAATAATTTCGTTCATTCGGAATACGACATTTCGCAAAAATATTTTCGTTAAATTTGAATACGAAGTTTCGCAAAAAAAAAAATTCGTAAAATTAGAATACGAAGTTTTGTAAAAATAATTTCGTAAAATCGGAATACGAAGTTCCGTGAAAATAATTTCGTAAAATCGGAATACAAAGTTTCGTAAAAATCATTTCGTTAAATAAGTGACAAAGTCGCCATTAACGCTTTTAATTAAAACTTTCGTTTGCAAAACTAGAGTCGGATCGTGCGATCGAAAAAAGAACAAACAAAAAGTTGTCGGCGCTTCTGCATTATAAGTTGTACAGAGTGCGACCTTTTTTTGCAGTTTACATCGATCAAAAAATTTGCTGCGTAGTTTGATATGATTTAATAGATCAATTTTGGGTGAATAGATTTTTCTCTTCTTTGGTCGAAATTTATCGATTCGCCGACGATGAGGAAAACGAACGTTCGCCTTTTTTAATTTGTTAAGCATAGCGGTTAATATCTCGTCGTTCGGGTGTCGTGAATAATGTAGATAATTCCAATAGCTCTAATTATAGAAGAAAGCTGTAAGGTAAAGTATATTTGACGATAGGACGGAGTGGCGTCGTCGAGCGCTCGCGGTCATAGACGGCCCTCGAATACTTCGGACCGGAGTCCGGTCGATAGTCGATAGAGCTATAAGAGGCGGGCTCCGGCAATCGAGCCGCTTCACCCTTAGTGAAAAAAAATTGCGCCCACTGTCCGTGCGAGGCTATCGAGTGAAATATTATCGGATATTTTTTTTTAGTGAACATCGTCATCTTTGCGATAAAATTGTGAAAAGGAGAAGCTTAAAAGGCCGGTAAAAAAATAATAGATGGAGGATTTTGTTTTCTGCATGAAGTAGACTGCGGACATAATAGATTGCAGTACATGCGGCATTAGAACGTAGATCCGGGCAACTGAAATCGCTCGGGCGAGCCACTCTGTGCGATCGAAGCTACTCCGCAGGGGTTGCCGCTTCTGGCGGCGGAAAAGCCCCCCCTTTCTGCCGCCCAAAAGTCTATACTCAGTGACTCCCAATCCCAATTTCTTTTATAGAATGCAGCTAATTTTTTTATTCTTTAAATTAAAACCTAACTTTTTAATTTAAAAAATTAAAAACTAACCTTTTAATTTAAAAAATTAAAAACTAACTTTTTAATTTTTTGGATTATAAACTAACTTTTTAATTTTTTGGATTAAAAACTAACTTTTTAATTTTTTGGATTGAAAACTAACTTTTTAATTTTTTAAATTTTATTAATTTTTTATTTATCGAAGCCTCTTCGAAACTCTACAGGGGTTGCTGCTTCTGGCGGCGGAAATGACCACCCCTCCCCCTTCTGTTGCCCTATACTCTGTGACTCCCAGTCCTATTTTCTTTTTACAGTACACAGCTTACTTTTTAATTCTTTAAATTTTACTTATCGAAGCATCTGCGAAACTCTGCAGGGGTGGATGCTTCTGGCGGCGGAAACGGCAGCCCTCCCCCCTTCGGCCACCCAAGGGTCTATACTCAGTGACTCCCAATCCTATTTTTATTTTTTTACCAAACACAGTTTACCTATTATTTTTATTTTTTTTTATCGAAGCATCTTCGATACTCTGTAGAGGTTGCTTCTTCTAACGGCGGAAAAGGCAACCCTTCCCCCCCTTCAACCGCCCAAAAGTCCATACTCAGTGACTCCCAATTATTTATTTATTTATTTTTTTTTTAAGAAAACAGCCGACTTAAAAAATTGATTTCATTTATCTTAGCATCTGCCACAACTCTCGAAGAGTCCCCACTTATCAGGGCGCGGACGTGAACTTGAACTTTCCAAGACTATAAACACCAGTCGCTCTGATTAGTACGACAAACGGTCGCGGCGTTTATAAATAATTCTTCGACGGCTATTCTCGTCGTTTCAATCGCCACGAAGCTTCGACCTTTTTTTTAACCTAAGACAAGGTCCACGTATCTTTGAATAAAGAACCAACTAAATTACATATTTTTTTATTCATAAAGTTTGAGGAGCAATAAAAGTGATTCCCTATTCTCTGCAGCCTACCTATGAAACTTTCCGCAAACTATAATATGAGTACAAAAATTACACAATCCACAATTTAGGCATAAATAAAAAAATAAATTAATTTTTAAAAAATTCATTTAACTATGATTGCAAGAATAGAAAAAGGAAGATCCAGGACAACGTGGTTGAGAATCACTGAACGAGGGGCGATGAGGATAAGTGCGCCAGGGGAGAACAGACGGATGGTTTAACTTCGAATAATCCTTCGAACAGAGAACCAACTAAATGACACATTTTTTTTTCATAAAAATGTTCACCAACTATTTCAACTACCTATGAAACTTTACGCAAACTGTAATATCCGTATAAAAGTTACAGAACCGGCATTGTCCCTGCAGAATAAAATCACTCTCTCACAAATTAATAAAAAAAGCCATTTAAATATGACTGCAAGGATAGAACAAGAAACCTGAATAGAGGAATTATTTAACTTCGAATAATCCTTCGAATAAAGAACCAACTAAATGAGATTTTCTTATTAATAAAAATTTCAACCAACAATAAAAATGATTCGCTGTTCTTTGCAGCCTACCTATGAATCTTTACGCAAACTATAATATCCGTATAAAAATTACACAATCCGCGATATCTCTGCATAAATCAAAAAATAAAAGAAAGTAAATAAATTTTTAAAAATCCATTTAAGTACAACTGGAAAGCTAGAACAAGACAGTCCCGTGGTTGAGAGTCACTGAAAGAGGGGCGATGAGGATAAGTGCGCCGGGGCTGAACAGACGAATGATTTAACTTCGAATGATCCTTCGAATAAAGAATCAACTAAATGAGATTTTCTTATTAATAAAAATTTCGACCACCAATAAAAATGATTCGCTGTTCTTTGCAGCCTACCTATGAATCTTTACGCAAACTATAATATCCATATAAAAATTACACAAACCGCGATATCTCTGCATAAATAAAAAAATAAAAAATAAATTAATTAAAAATAAAAAATCCATTTAACTACGACTGGAAAGCTAGAACAAGAAAGACCTAGGGCAACGTGGTTGAGAGTCACTGAACGAGGGGCGATGAGGATAAGTGCGCCGGGGCTGAACAGAGGAATGATTTAACTTCGAATAATCCTTCGAATAAAGAACCAACTAAAAAATGACATTTTCTTATCAATAAAAATTTCGACCAGCAATAAAAATGTAATCATTTTTATTCATAGGTAGGCTGCAAAGAATAGCTAATGCTATTCTTCGCAGCCTACCTATGAATCTTTACGCAAACTATAATATCCGTATAAAAATTACACAAACCGCGATATCTCTGCATAAATCAAAAAATAAAAAATAAATTAATAAAAATAAAAAATCCATTTAACTACGACTGGAAAGCTAGAACAAGAAAGACCTAGGGCAACGTGGTTGAGAGTCACTGAACGAGGGGCGATGACGAGGGTAAGTGCGCCGGGGGTGAGTGGAGGGATGGTTTAAAGGGGCGACGAACCCCGCGCGCACGAGGGTGCTGTGGTAATTTAAAAGGCTCCCATGGTACGGTCGCTCCCCTCCCGGGTCGGCCGAAACTTTCGAGAGAGCTCGCCCGTCATCCTCCTTCGACGCTGCATATGCATGCGATGCGTGCGGCGGTGCGTCCGACAGGGGGGTTTCCGTGGCCGGCGCGGAGCGGGAGAGCGAGCGAGAGAAGAAAGGAAAGGAAAAAAAAAACTACCGAATTTTAGGGGAGTCTAGCGAGAAGGGTGCGGAGGCTCGTGTGCCAGCCTGGAGGTTTCCGATGGGACGTGCGCGTACACACACAGCTGCCGCTAGCGGCACGGGACCGTACATCAGCCGGCACGAGCCACTGGCGTATATTTTAATTCCCCCCTCTCGCCCCCCACCCCTCCAGCGCCCCTCGTCGTACGCTTCTCTCGTAGCGCGAGCCACGTCCGAACTATCTATCTCATTTTTCTCCACGTTAATTCTTGCCCTCTTCGCTAGCGCGGAGTCACGACATACGTCGGCATCAGCTGTCCCCGGACACCTTTGCGCCCCTCGAACCGGTGTCCGCGCGACGACACGCCGAGCCCGATCTCGACCAGTGAACACACGGCGACCCGAGCCAACAAAGTCAATTCGTTTCCTTGATGCATTCATTTTTTTTTTTTTTTTTTTTTGGTTGAGCTTTTTTTTATTTTTTATGTTCTTGTTATCGAGGGAGAGAAAAACGTTTCGGATGTATTTAGCGAGGTAGGAAAAAGTGCCCGGAGTCTCCTGTTGCGGAACAGCGGCTATCGCAGCCCCGCATCTTCGCTCGGCTCTTATCGATCCGCAACCGGCGAGCCGAGCGTTGTGCGAAGTACGCACGGAGTTTTAGGAGAACGAGTCTACTGCAGCCACCCTCACCCACGGGATTGTTGTTATTATTTGGGGATTCTCGACCTTTGGGGAGATCCGGTTTTTTTTTTAGTGTGTTCGGATTCACGGTAAGAGATAAGGCGTGTTGCAATGTACGATAATCGTTTCGGGTAATCAATTACGACTCGGCAATGAAGGCGATTCCTGCCGACCGTTAATCGGGGATCGGCTGAAAAAGAAACTAATTGTAGTGTTAAAAAAATTCTTTGAAAATTAATTATCAGTATCGGCAATTTTTTGTGACATAAACAGTTTCCGAAATTTCTGAAATGCGCGTTGCAATTTTCCGGTTAAATTTCTATTCCCAATGAAATTATAAATTTCGGACAAAGTATTTTCAATTTTAATATCCGGTATTTCAATTGTACAAAGTACATTAATCTTCAATCAACGTGCGTAACGTAAGCGAATTTCGAGTTCCGGAACATTAAATTAACAATTTATTTTTACAGTCCGCAGAGACTCGGAATACTCGAGCCTTCGTCTATTTTTATCCTTCGTCATCGCGTTTGTGCACGCGAGAGCAACTTTGATGAAAAAAAAAAAAAAAGAGAAAAGAGAAAACGATAAAACTCTTCGTAACAAGTCTAACCGTTTTTCCGAACTCCGAGTGAAACCGATTGGTTACGGGGAAGTGACTTTGAATTTTTTTTTTTTCTATGCGTGTTTGAAAATATCATATAGATAGGATCTTCGAGCGTAGGCCAGGTGGTCATGGCGACGGGGATCATGAAAATCGCGTGGCCACGAGAACGATCAATACGCGCGCGCCCCTCGGTCTCTGGGCTGCTCGGCTGGCTGGGACAGTGGCGGCGGCTCGCTGCGACGGTGGCAGCAGCACCGGCAACAGCTCTCCACCGGAGACTCTCCGTCCCTCTCTCGCATTCTCGTCGCGTCTCTCTCTGCGCCCCATCGGCTAACTCATTTCCAGGGGGGAAACCTCGGGACGCGTACACGTCCCTTCGCCCCTCACGCACGAGCCAACAACTGTGACGTACGCACGGCGCGACGGTGCTGCCACTCTCCATCTCGGTCCGTGCACGCGAACGCGAAGCATCCACCCGCTCTCCCCAGCGCGGCATCAAGCTAGACCCGGGCAACGAGACTGCACCGTCGGCACGTTAATTTTAAGCTTATTCAATCAGCGATTAAATCTATCTCATCTTCGCGAAGGTCTAGAAAAAAAGAAGGAACAAATTTCACGATGTCAACTGCGTTTATACGCTGCCCAAAGATTTCTTGACCGCTAGGTTGTTTGCGTTCAGCGCCGAGCGTCGACTCGCCGGATCGTCACGGAAATTGATAAAAAGTCTCGCGAGACTCGTGAGGGACGTTGGTTCGGAATCGAGGAATTTTTGCGATAGTTAAAATTTCTTTCGAGAATGTACTTTTTTAAGGCTAAATATCAGCGGCGGTGAGAACGCGGCGTCTCTGGCGAGTCGGCTATCGCGCGATTACGCGAGAGTGCAGCAGCGGCGTTCACGTAGAACGCTTGGTTGGAACGCCATACCGGCGTTTTCGCTTGGTACAGAGAGTAGCACGTGCTCCGAAAAATAAAGGAATGCCACAGACGCCCCGAGACGAGACTCTCTCGCGTTTCTTGAACGGAAGCGTTCAACGTACTGTTTATGTTCTATATATATATCCATGTATTATATTAACTTGCTCCTTCGTCGCTCTTACCTCGGAAACACTTCGCGAACGGCCGTCGGGACGATATCACTTATCGCACGTTTCAGCGTTTTACGATTGAACAATTTATTAACCGAGGAGGAAACGGAATTAAGAGGAGTCGAACGAAGCGTTTATTTCGTTCGATCGCGCACCACCGCCCGAAACGAAATGATAAACGAATAATAAAAATGAACCAAAGTAATCGTGAAAGATCCGCAGCATTTATCGTAATCGCCGAATTAAACCGATCGATGCAAAATTAAAGATTAGATTCGAGATAAATTTTTTTTCGTCTTCGACATATATATCTATATATATGTGTGTAAATATATATATAAACTCTTCTTCTATCTTGATCACCGAACGGCGTGGCTATCCATGCCTCGTTCGTTCACAGCGCGACGAGAGCACGACGCGTAACACGAATTCTGCCGATGACGTTTTTTTTTTTTTTTTTTTCTTCGGCCTTCACACACGCGAATACGGGATGCGGCTTGCGATTGAACGGCGTCAGGGACACGCGCACAGTCGAAGGAACAGTGGGTAACGCGCTGGTGACAGACCACACGGTTGAAATAAAGGCGGTTAACTATACTAAGGAAACAAAGAAACAACGTTACGGGCGGAGGCTGCCTAGAGACTGAGCTCGAGCGAGGAGAACCACCGGGGCTCTCTGCTAATGCCGCCACCGCTGCCGCTGTCGGCGCTGCTTCGCGTTCCAACGACGGAGACTTCGGAAGAGCTCGGGCGCGCTCGGGCCGCTTCGAGGAACCTCTTAATTCGTCCCTCCGCCCTCCTCGCTGCGGACACGAACGAGGCTCCCGGTGCTGGAGTCTCTTTTGTTTTCTTCGGGATACACGGACGCCCGCTTCGTCGACGAGTTACACGGCCCTGACGCGCGTAAACGCACCGCTACGGATTACAAAAAAAAAGATCCTTCGGACAAGCGACGCGACGGACAGAGCCGGTATTGTACTCTTTCGGCCATGTTCCAATTCGAGTTTTGGCGATTAAACCGGAAACGATTGTTTTTTTAGATGATTTTAGGTTGGTCCATATTTTTGTTCCTTTCGACGCGGAACGAGAATTTCGTCATTTTAGTTGCAACTTCGTTAAATAATAGTAATGATATTTTGTCTCATGGAATAAGTCAATTCCCTAACTTCCGTTGTTGCAAGACATACCGAGGCTCTCCCTGTTCGCGTCTACCTTCCAGTTTCCGCCTCCCTTCTCATTCGTGCCCTATCACAATTCCGCTCTGTACTTTTCGGCCATGCTCGAATTTGAGTGTCGACGATTAAACCGGAAACGATTGTCTTTTCGATGATTTTAGGTTGGTCCATATTTTTGTCCCTCGCGACAAGCAACGAAAATTTCGTCATTTTCATTACGACTCGTTAGACAATTGAATAATAATAATATAATGTGTCGAGGGATAAGTCAAGCCCCTAATCGCCGTTGTTGCAAAGTACATCGAGGCTCTCACCGTTCGCGTCTACCTTTGAGTCTCCGCGTCCCTTTCATTCGAGCCCTATCACAATTCCGCGGTTACTATATCCGGTGAGCTATATTAGACTTAGTATTATAAACCCAACCGGTATGCACCGAGGCTCGGCGCTTTGTTGCTTCCCGTTCCGTCATTTGTCCAACATGTGTTTTCGCAACCACGACCTATCTCTTTTTTTTCTCCCTCTTTCTTTACATCGAAGAGTGGGCTCGCTGCACTATTCCCACGTTGCCGACTGCAGAGTCCGTGCGCAATAATAATAGATGCCGAGCGATAAATAGAAAGAGCTTACAGTCGTCGAGTTACTTTATAAACGTAGTCGGAGAAAGGTTGGAGAAAAAAAAATACGCTTGGCCCGACGAAAGGTCACATGGGAGGCACAACCGTGTTGACGGTTAGTCTCGTACCCGTTCGTATCGATCGTCGATGCACACTTCTCTCGGCTTTGTTGTTTTTTTTTCCTCCTCTCTCGATGTTGGGCTTTCTCTCATCCGGATCTTCGGACAAGCGGCTCTCGCACGCGACTAAACCATGACCTTATCTCGGTAAAGCGGCGCTTCGAATTTTATCTTCTCAAAGCTCAAGATTCGAGATAGGGGCGAGGGGTGGAGAGAGGCGTTAACGGTCGTTCGAAACGATGACAACCCAAAATTATGCGCGTCTGACGAAACGAGCCGAGTAAGAGTTGGCGGTGGAGCCAACAAACCGGCAACGCCAATATGTTTTCTCGCGAAATATTCTCGTACCGACGATATCCAACGAAAATTGCTTTTTTTTTTTTTTTTTTTTTTTTTTTTTTTTTTTTTTTTTTTTTTTTTTTTTTTTTTATGGTCAAGTGAATTCCGTGGACGAAGGATAATGCCTCGGGCCGCTCGAGCGATGCAGCTGAGGCCGAATTGATATTTCAACGAAGACGAGGACGACTATACCGTCTGGGTCGGAAACTCGCTCTGACGCGGTCCTCGCGGTCGACTCGGCTGCAAACCTCCTATCCACCGAGAGCAACGAAATTATAAATACGTCCCGGTGTATAAACACTATAAATATACGCGCTTCTCTCACGCTGGGTTTACTCGATTATATATGAAGAATCTTCGTGTAACTACTCGAGAGATCGAGGACACTCATTATCGTGGCGCGTCAAACTTCGGGTCAGGTTCGATCCTTTGGCCGATTGGAAAATTTCATTTGGCCACTTTTTTTGTCTGCAAGTGATTATTCAAATTTTTTTGTTGCAAAAAAAAATTCAACGGATGCCAGTTTTCAAGCCGAGGCGATTTTTCCGAGCAGACGGTTGAGGCTGTCGATACTGCGAGGTTTTCCGATTCTCGAACGTGACGGGGGTCGCGAACGACGTCGGGGACAAAGTAGGACGAAGCTGCCGCCGGTGCTCGATCGATTGGGTCGTTTCTCAATTACGATCGGGAGTGAAGCATTTTATTGGCTATAAGCGGTTCATTACATTTTTTTGTTACTTTTGTTATGATGGTTATTTTTTGTTATATTTGTTATTTTTGTTATGTTTGTTATTTAGGTAAACGCCAGTTTCTAAGCTCGTGGCCGAGGAGATTTTTCCGAGCAGACGTTGGAGGCTGTCGGTAGTGAGGAGTTTTCCGATGCTCGAAATGACGAGCCCGCAGGAGGGTCGCGAACTACACCGGGGACAAAGTAGGACGAAGCCGCTGCCGGTGCTCGATCGATTGGGTCGTTTCTCAATTACGATCGGGAACGAAGCATTGGCGCATCGTCGTTTCCCCCGATACGTATACATCTACGTCTATAGAGATCATTATATATATATATATATATATATATATATA
>JAPYZC010001836.1:0-17006 GCA_030522665.1 Ichneumoninae sp. A BG-2022a | reverse complement strand
TTTTTCAGATTTTTATCCGATCGAGAAGTGTTTGTAATTCTCTTTTATTCCTCTCAAACTTAGGCGGCGTCAGTCATTGCGCTAGTACTACCTTAAAATTAGGAATCGTTGTTGTGGGGAAACAATTTTACTGCAGTAAACTGTCTGCTGGAGTTACATAATTTAGATAACCGTGGGGTAATTGCATATGTGATGACATTTTCGACTCCCAAAATCCATTTCATGTGCTGTGAAAACCGTAATGCTGAAATTATGGCATGTGGAATGGAATTTCGAAATTTCGAAATTCCATTCTCGATACTATAATCTCGAAATGTCGGTTTTTGTAGAACGAAGACGAGGATGAACGATAATCCTTCACTGCGAACGCCCGCGCCGGAGTGCAAGGACATTTTCCGACAAAACCAGAAAAAGCGTCTTATATTCTTCTTATCCTCTTGTCGCAACGTCTGCGAGGCAGCTGCGCGGGAACCATTGAGAGGAGAATATTGAAGCTGGGACGACGAAGAGTGGAGAAAAAAGAAATCTGAACTACGCTCTTCCAACGTCAACTTTTTTGTACCGATCTTACGATGGGTCAAGTTTAACGTAGGGGAGAACGGGGCAAAACGGCACAGCGGGGCAAAACGGGATAGTCAGGGCAAAACTCCATTTTCCAATAATTTTTGGATTCCCCATTTTGTCGTAAAGATACATCCGGATTGTCAAACCCGCTTCGCCCCACGGTCTACCATCGGTACCATCCAATAGTTATTGGAAAATTGCTTTTCGTCTCATTATCCCGTTTCGCCCCGCTGTGCTATTTTACCCCGCTCTCCTCTAACTCTTGAGGACAGTTTAGTGCAGTACAATTGTTTCCTCGGAAATTCCGTACGCTGTAATTTCGGCAGGACGGTTTTCACAGACTATGGAATGGATGTGTCGAAATTCCGAAATATCATTCGACGTGCTGCAATTTCGGAATTACAGTTTTCATAGCGTATGGAACGTTCAACGGAATGGATTAAAAAATTCCCAAATTCCATTTCGGAATTTCGCAATCCATTCCATATGTTATGAAAGTCGTCCTGCCGAAATTATAGCATATGGAATTTCGGCGGAAATAATTTTACTGAACTAAAATTAAACTGTTCCCAAGTGTTAGATCAAAGTTGATCCATCGTACAATCAGTGAAAAAATTGACGTTGAAACAGATTCCAACGTCAAAAAAATTGACGTGGTTCAGATTCCTTTTTTCTCCACTCCTCGTCGTCCCAGCTTCAATATTTCCTCTCAATAGTTCCCGCGCAGCTGCCTTACAGGCGTTGCGACAAGAGGATAAGAAGAATATAAGACGCTTTTTCTGGTTTTGTCGGAAAATGTCCTTGTACTCCGGCGCGGGCGTTCGCAGTGAAGGATTATCGTTCAGCCGTCGTCGTCGTCCGACTTCTCCCAACCCGCTATAATCCGCAAGCTCACAATAAAAAAATAAAAAATAATAAAAAAAAAATTCCACTCGACTTCCGGTAAATCTGCGAACAACGAGGAACGCATTACCGCCGAGTCTTGACGTGCTTCAATTTTTTTCCTCCCTTTTTCCGGTGCGCCCGCTTCGATTCTTTTTATTATCCGCGCTTTTCGGAGGGACAACGGCGACGAGACGATAAAGGGAATAAAACGTCCTTCTGGTTTTGTCGGAAAGCTCCTCGGCTGTCCTCTGTCTCGGAGGAACGCGAGAACGATGGGCGATTATTCCGCCGTTCGAGTGTCTTCGCGGGAAGCGTCTCGACATCGAAATTCGACGCCGGGAGAGCCAGTCTGACTGTCAACGGCATGCGTAACTTAATTTTCCGAGGATTGGTCTCTGGAGTGGAGGGCTTAGCCCGATCGAAAAGGGACGACAGGGTCTTGCCGGTGGGCGTCCCGATTATGGCGTCGACAAAGGATCCGGGATATTATAGGGACCTGCTGACCGGCCGACGAAGCCAACCTCGGCCTTTTGCTTCTCGCAACCAACTCAAAAGACGTAACGAAGACTCGTCCCGAATGTCGCGCGAATCGGGGGAGGGGAGCGAAGTTCCTCGACGGGGCTGAATGTACCATTGCGGATTTCTTAATTGACTTTACAATTAGTCGTTCTCTCCCTGCCGCTCCTTTATTTGTGCCCAAAATATATTGCCGGAATCGGTAATTATTTCGGGAAGGCGCGTGAAAACCAATCTCAATTTTAAGGACACAAATGAATGGTGAAATATTTTTAAAAAGTTGTGCAAGATGAGATTCGTTTGAAATTCATGAAACTTACGAAGGTTGCGGTTGATCTTCAGAGTTGATACAAAGATGGAAAATATTTTGATAAAATTCCCACACGACCGTTCAATCGCATTGAGCGTTTCACGAAAGTTTGACGATGATTCGTCGAAATTTTTTTTTTTGTCTGAAGACAGACAGGATTTTGTTTTTACTTTATTGCGAATTTTTTTTATTACGGATGGAATGCCGATAGTTGAAAAATTTTCTTCGCGAGCGCACCGTTTCATTTCACTTCCGAGCGACTCTTCCAGACCGATCGTAAAATAAGCCGAGAGTCGCGAGCGCCTCGAAAATTTTCCGTCCGCGAAATTTTCTCTGGCATTGTTGAACTGTAATTAGGAACGCGAGGGAGCTGAGTCGTCGCTCGATCGAGACGAAGGCGCTCTTTATATATAGCTATACGCAGCTCGTAATGGCGAAACTTAATTAATATTCATCGCGAGCAGAATGCCGACTTTCCGTGACGTCTTTCTAATTGTCGCCATTGTCCCGGTTTGAAAAATTTACCGGCGAATCGTGGCCGGTCGCTGTAGTCGGATTTTACCGAGAAATCGGTGAATCAAGCTGGAAAGGAGAAAAAAAACGTCGAAATAAAAACACAAGAACAAGTGTCGAGTGGCCGGAGGCGAGTCTGTCGGAACCTTTTGCTGTGATAATTTTTCATTTTGTTCGTCGTTGCTTTCATTATAATACATCCGTTCAACTGACGCGGACGACAGTAATTCCAATGAATTTATCATAATCCACTGACGAATTCTTAACTGCGGTTTGTCCGAATAAAAAGTACACATGACAAAACTTTTACCTCACGTAAAGTGTCGAAAAAAAATGTCTTCTGTAACTAGGCCTTATATTGTTATCAGTGACTACTATCATGATAAATTCCTTGACCAGACAAACCGCAGAAAATAAACTCTTCATTTCTCTTTTAAAAAATTAATTTGGAATGATTTACTTTATCTTGATTTTTTGCCAATGACGATAATTTTTAATAATTCGCTTTTAATTAAAATATATTCATTCACCGTGGATGCCGACAATTCCAATTAATTTATCAAAATCCATTGACGGATTCCAGGTATGAAGTGCCGATTTTTTAAATTACTATCACGATAAATTAATTGAGCAGATAAGCCCAAAAAAATGAAGTTTTAATTTCTCATTCAAAAATTTCATTGAGATGGATTTTCTTTATTTTTATTTTCTATTTATGTTGCCAATGCCGATAATTTCTAATAATCCATTAGCCGCTTCATGAAATAATATAAAATACGTGTATAAACGAAGCTTCACCCGGATGCGGGCGGGCTGATGAAAAATGTGTAATTCGTGTCCCGGCTCTTATTTATCTTCCGCAAGTTCCGTCCGCGTCCTTCGCGCACATTTTTCCCTCGCTCATGTTCGCTCTCGCAGCTCCGACAAACAACCCACCCGCACCCGCGCTCGATTTTCTATCACGTTTTTCCTCAGCTCCGACGCGCGAGCGCATCATCCGAAGTCCCTTGGGAAATTTGCCACGAAGCCACGAGCTCGTCGCAACCGTGGATAAGAAGGAGGAAAATGCGAACTGAGTTATTAATAAAAATTACGATTAACAGTTAATCCGGTCCCAGAGGACCGCACACTTACCGCACGCCTGTAATCTCTCATCGTGATTTTTCTCTCTTTTTCCCCCCTCCGCCCCCCTTTTCTCGCGGAGCGTTGTATTAAACTGTTCGGAACGACGTGCAACTTTTTTCAAGTGGAAATAAAAAAATATATAAATAAAGAAATAAAGCAGAAACAGGGAGATCGGAAAATTGAATTATTCAAGCCCCGTGGAGATCACCGAGGGTTAATGTACTACGATAACTAACGAAGAGCTTACTCGAAGCATCAGAAATCACACTCCAAATTGGTACGCAAAAAATCGAACGATTCGAACCAAAAAAAAATGAATACATGTTATGGATGGATTTGATTCGATGCATCAGAAATCACACTGCAAACTCGTATGCAAAAAAAAATTGACTTATTCGAAACTTAAAAAAAGTAAAACATGTTCTGGAAGGATTTTAGTCGATGCATCAGAAATCACACTCGAAACTCGTACGCAAGAAATTGACTTATTCGAAATTAAAAAAAAATTAAGTTGTGGAAGAATTTGTATCGAATATTTTTTATGTTGAAATTAGATTATTCAGATATATTTCGTTTACCTTGCCTGAAGAATAATTCGATGACCGTAGACCGGTGTCTCGTCCCGTCCCAGTAGAAATACGATGTCCGCGGAATCCTTGTCCTCGGACAGCCTGGCGAGATCCTCGAGGAGTCTGGGCACACCCGCGAGACCCGCCTCTCCCGAGACTCCTGTGGCACCGGTACTCGCGCCCACTGCAACCGCTCTCGTTCCCATTTTGCCTCAGCTGCAATGACAAATAATTGCATTGTTGATTCTAAAAAAACCCGCATGCGCAATCAACTATATATAAAAAACATACCATATAAAATTATCCCAATTTCAGGCAAAAGATTTGTAACTTACCAACCTGGTATTTTTATTTATTTTATCAACTGAAAAGTACGTCAGTGTTCAATTAATGTAAGTAAGGTAAGAAAACGTCAAGTTCCAGTACATTAAATTTACAATTTAATTTTACAGTGTATCAATGCTTTAGGAAGAAAAAGAAATTGTTCATTTGTTGAATTTTATTCCCCAAGTGAACTTTCCCGAGCACAGTTTGTGCGATGCAAAACGCAGCCGTTATTTATTTATTTAACGGGGACAAGCCCCTTGATGTAAATCGTATAGTTTTTCAATAACAATTTTCAATATTGTTTTCTGTCTATAAAAATGTCAGAGATTTATTATGTTATTAAACGAATGTAAAAGGGATTTTTCCCGTCTACAGATAAATAAATATAAATAAATAAATATATTCTCGATAACAGGTGACAAACATTCTCCGACTATTTTTCGTAAATCTAGTTTGACTTAATTATAACATAGTTATAACTACGGTATAGCATACATGTTATAACTGCGTTATAATTATAACTTGCTGAAATTTAGTAGTCCCATGCCTTCAGGCTCGTCATACATCAGCGATTCTGTCATCCCGTTGCGTCCGGCATGAATGAAAATAACAATTTTCACACCGAAATCTAAAGCGGCATAAATTTGCTTGCCGGCTCGACGTCAAAATTTCGCCAATAATTCGAAATTGATATTCCATCGCGGGGAGGGAGGGGGAAGGGTTTGGGCGGTATGAGAATATGACGATGCGCGGAAAGAGTTTTCCGATAACGTACACACTCCGTTTAGCATTGCTGTTAATGCCCCCTTGTCCAGTGACTGATGGTCGAGTGGCAGCGAAGCGAAGGATACACATGTGTGTGTGTGTGTGTGTGTGTCGCGAATCCATAAGTCAGCAAGAACGCCCCGTACGTGCCAGAATATTTTTGGGGCTAATCGCATTTACGCAGGTGATGTCGACTGTCCGAGCGGTCGAGCGGAGTCCGGCTTCGGGAAACGGGGAAAAAACAGAGCGTAAAACAAAACCGATTGAAGGACAATCGGAGCTAATTGCACGATCAATATTTGATTTCGGCCGTGCCCCGGCTATGACACTACAACAGACGGAAATCCGTTCGCCGTTCATCTCGTGGAGCCCTCCCGAACACCGCTCATCCCGCTCGACCGTACCGCTGCGTTAACGACGAGCGCGCGATTACATATTAATCAGTCGGGGTTTTGTAATTCTGGAACGCGTCACCGACGATTATCCGCTGACGAATTATTATCATAATTGAATACCCAATTGATCGTTCGTTTGTCCGGTCGTCTAAAATTATGGTGAAACATTTAAATGTTATCATTGGCCGCTTCCGAACCGATGAAGTCTTTACGGAAGTTGGCTCGTTCCGAATTCGACAAGTTTGGCGACCAGTTGTTGTAAATAAGTTTACAACAACTTATTGCCCACAATTTTTTATTTGATAAATTTCTAGTCTTGCGGACAAAAAAGTGCAAACTAAAATTTTTAATTCTACGGAAAATAAAAGGGCAGGTTTGTAATATTCAAACCTAAACAAACGAGTTTGTCACTTATTTAACAAAATTATTTTCACCTAACTTCGTATTCCGATTTTACGAAATTATTTTTTACCGTGACACTTTTTGCCTCGTTATGGAGCGTTATCGAACATTCATCGATGAGCAAATAGTAAGTTTTTAAACCCAAACTTAGTGAAAAAAACTGAAAACTTGAAACTGCCCGAACCCAAAATATTGATAATTTAATGGACAAACATATAAGTTCGATAGATGATCTTAACCGATAATAAATGCCAGAAAAAAAAAGAAACTATCAAAAATTATAAACATGCACAAATAATAATAATAATAGTAAGTGATAAAATATTAATAATAAAGTATCAAAGGAAGTTAAATACAAGGTTCCACCGATCGTAGGTCGAGGCAGTCGTTTATCCGTCCCGATCCGCTGTATGCTCGCTGTGAGACGCCGAAATCGTGTTTTTACCTTCGAGATATTCCGTTGATGTTGTGATTCGCTTTGCTCGGCGTTCGTGCGTCTCAAGTCATCGCTGCTCGGCAGGCCGGTACCTTTGTGTTCCTCGGTTTCGCAAACTGCACGTATATTAGTATCGCGAAATTTTGAATCGCTCAAGATTTTTTCCACTGATCGCGCAAACACGGCCACTTCGTTTCTCCGTTCGCCGGTAGCGAAAGAATTTCGTCGGATTCCCGATCACGTCCCGATGGAAGAGGCAATAATTTGCGTGTTAATATTCGTCACGTAAAATCACTCGAACCGGTCGGAGCCGAGATCGCGGATGAGTCGACGCGTTATCGTCGCGGCTTATCGCGAAATATCGATCGATCGTCGAATATCGTGAATTCTATCGTCGGCGAATTTTACACGAGGGCGCGCGGTTCGGCACGTCACGGCCTTTCTCTCAGGTGTGTTTAGAGTCCTTCCTTCTGGCCAGTGCTCCCGCGCGAGATCACTCCTCCGTCGCCGCTGTTGCCAGATCCTCCCTCGGACGCGGAGAACGTATCACACGCTCCGAAACGCGATCATCCTTCGCGATACGCTCGTACTAACCGTCGTTCGATCGCGTAATGAATCGAATCACAATTTATTGTGGACGCGTTCGGTAGATCGAAGGATTTTTTACCGAGAGATCCTCGAAAAATGTGAAAAGAAGAAATCGGAACATAATTTTTCTGGATGATCTATGGCGATCGAGGTTAACGTTGGATTTTCGAGATGCGAGAGACATTTGAGCCACGTCAGGATTTCGTCTTTCTTTCCTCGCCTCACAAAAACCGTCCGGCGAGAGGCATCGATCGATCATCGATACGCGACTGACCGGGCAACTTACCGACCGGGGTAAATCGAAGTTTCGAATGGAATGATCTAGAGTCGTTCGATCGCGTAATAAATAAAATTACAATTACAATATAGACGCGTTCGGTAGATTCAAAGAATTTTTTAACGAGAGATCCTCGAAAATGTTGACGAAGGAAAACGAGACATAATTTTTCTCGATGATCTATAACGATCGAGGTTAATGTTGGATTACGGCTCTTCTTATTCGCCTCATAAAAACGGCTGTGACGATTGATCGATCATAGATACGCGACTGACCGGGCAACTTACCGACCGGGGTAAAGCGAACTTTCGAACAGAATGATCTAGGGTTTTGCCGACCGATGGTAAAACAGTTATCGATCGATACTTCGGTCTCTCGCTTACCGACGGTTCTGCGTCGAGACTTCTTTTCATGGGTTAAAACGCACATGGGAATAATTATCGTTCGGTTTGTTTTCAAGAAACGAATATCAACCAGGGAAAATTTATCTTTGCCGCGGACCGTAAAGTGGATGATTCGATAGTATATTTCAGGATATCGGATACTTCGTGCTTCCCCGGGGCCTGCGCCGAGCAATGAGCAAATGAGCCAAGCACTTGGCGCATGTATACGCTTCTCTAACTTATCATCCAGCGTATAATCGAGCCCGCTCGGCTGACAGCAATTATCGCGGTAAGTTCGCTTAATGGCCCTCGAGACGTGCAAGAGGCTTTTCGCCACTGCATCGAGCGAATTTCCACAAGCACCGTAACGAAATTGTCGCATTTAGCGAGAAACGAAAACGCTTAGCGGCCGGGGGTTTACGGCGGTCTCCCCTTGGTTCCGGCGAGACCTTGTATTTTTTTCTGAAAATAAGATAAAATTTGAGACGAAAATTCCATTCTGGCATTTGAACAAAAAATACTTTCGAGTACTTTTTTTTCCGAACGTACTTCAAACCATCACAAATGCCAAACAGCTGCGATCGAAGTGCAACTGCTCGGTACTATCTGCGTCACTCAGTATCGTGTGAACGTGCACAGTTGCAGAGGGTAAAAAGTGTTTGATAGAGTAAGTCGGAGAGACTAGAGAAAGCCGGTGAAGGGTCTCTCGAGTCGCCACTCAACGTCGCACACGCACGTTACGAGAGACTCCGCATAGTGAGGCGTTGAGTTCGCGTTGGTTGAACGGAATCAAGGGGGGGCGAGGGGGGCCATTTCGAGAACTATCGAAAAGTATAACTTGCGCAATGACGAATCGGGCACCACCCGGAGCGTCCCGATTAGCGAGGGGTTAAGGTCTCCCAAACGAATTTAGAAGTGTATCTCAGTGAAACGTGTTTCTGCAAGCCTCGAAACTGTTATTATTATTATTATTATTATTATTATTATTCAGCATGAAATGGGACACGAGCTGGCGCATACCGTCCAATATATTGTCGGGGGAACCGATGAGTTCCAGAGCAGGGGTCGACTTCTTTTTTTTGTTGAGAATTACAAAAAAGACCTGCAGCTCCGTTAGTGCGCAATAATTTGTCAGAATTTGTTTAATTTCAATTCTACTTTAAATTCTTACAATTCCATATAATATTGCAACAACGACGGTAAGACTCTCAATGTGACATGGTATCGTTTCAGTCCCGTATGGAATTGCCCAATTTTATTGAGTCATTGATATTATATTATATTATATTATATTATATTATATTATCAATTCGCAGGACATTTCATGTCCTGCCAAAGTGTTCTATCTCTGCAACCGGAACAGATAATTCACTTATTCGCCCTTTTTTTCCCCGGTATATTTTGTTAGTTTTTTCCATGCGCCGCAAAAGCTCGGTGTTCGCGAAGCGCGAAGCGAAAGAGGTGCGGGAAGTGGAACTCTCGCGTTAGCGACTCGCAAACATTTCCCTGCGCGCCTATTGCACCCTCGCGCGGGTATTCCCCGTTATTATACCGCACACAGTACCGGAGCAATTTGCGCCGGAGTGAGAGAACAGCGAATGCGCGTCGACGACGCTTTCTCCGGCAATTCCAGTTTCGAGACCACTCCCCGAAGCGGACGCTCGCGTTAAAACCACTAATGCCGCTTCCATTATAACGTCACTTCCGATTTGGAATTTTCACCCCTCCAGGCATTACAGGAACGGGAGGGGGGAGGGGGAGGGGTTGCGTCGAGAGGATAGAGAACGGAAGGCGAATTCGAGGACATACCAAGAGCTTTAAGCTCCGGAGAGCTCGGCTGGTACACGTGTATGCGTGTACTATCCGAAGAACAAAATGCCCCACTAGCCGCACGACCACCAGCGGTGCGCGCACTCGAGAGCGACTGTTTTACCTTCGAGCGGATGCTGCATCGAATTTCTCGCCGGACTTCCACGATTCATTCATATTAAAACTGTCAAATTGGATTACCGGAGCTGTCACAGATAGCCGAGCGCACATAATAAATGCCCGGCATAAATTCGTTTGTTCGTAATCGCGTGAAAGCTTTTTCGACCGAAGAAAATACAAAAAATACAAAAACACTTGTATAAAAAATAGCAGCCTCATCGATCTTATACTAAAAAGACTGGAAACATTTTATTAGTAGTGAGGCATTTGAATATCGGTTTATCCAAGTTTTCGAGAATTTGACGAACATTTTTTTTCTGTGCGTAACGTAGCGAAACGTAACACAGATTATGGGTTTTTGCACTATTTATCTAGACATTCAGAGTGGTCCGGACTAAATGACTAAAACTAAAATCTCAAAATTCTGCTGTTTTAAACTCAATAACTAAATCAGCTAGCCAATTTCGCTGGTCGACACTAAATAACTAAAACAAACAAATCAGCACAAATTTTGTTTCCAATAAAAGCCCCTATAATTTTGTTTCCAATAAAAAAAAAAAATAACTGTCGATCTTAGTCCTCGCTAATAAACGTACGGTTCGGATGTTTGCACTATTTATCTCGGAATTGACCTGGTCCAGACTAAATGACTAAAACTAAAAAATCGGCCAAAATGTTGCTTCCGATAAATGTACGAACCGTCGCCCTTGCTCTCTCGTTTGTCAAAGGCCACTCGGTGCAGGGATCGCTTGGAACGGAAGCCAATGAAACGCTTCACCGTCGAAGCTGTCCCGCGCTTTCGGGTTTGGGCATTTCCGGTGACTGTGACGCTGCCGTCACCGCGGGTGCCCCTGGGCGATGCACCGATTGGATCTCGCAACCACCGACGCCAATCCCGTGGCGTGTCGACTTTATTCGCGCCCGCGGGCGCTACATCGAACGGCGGGGAAAATAGAGCTTTTCGCAACTGTGGGGATCAATGCGTGCACACATCGCTGGAAGCTATCGCGGAATCTCTGCGGCTCTCTGTGCACGCCCTCGCGCACGCCCATGCTTATTGACCAGGATTATAATCGTACGCGTGTCGCGTCGTTCCCATCGATATAAAAGACGCGGAAGAAACTATACACACGACTGGGAAAGCCTTTTTCGGATGAGACACCCCGTTCTACCCGCTCGGCTACAGTCCAATTGGAAATAAAAACTGTAATTTATTTTTTCACAGTGCTTAACTAACGATGTTTAACATCTACGGTTTAAAGCAAATTATTGCGCGAAGCGGATATCAATCCAACTTCATCTAAGAATTCGATATTGGCTGCAGACGTTCAGCATCATTAAAAAAATGCATTCGTAAATTAACAACATTTGAAAAAGCGCAGTCGATAATAAAAACTGTAACTTTTTTTTTAACAGTGCCGACCATCTACGATTAAAAACAAATTATTGCACGAAGCGGATATCAATCCAGCTTCATCTAAGAATTCGATATTGATCGTAGATGTTCTGCATTATAAAGAAATTTACCGTCTTTATTACCGAACACATGCTCTTGAATTAAGAATAAAAAAATCCTCCAAATTTCACGAAATAAGATCATTCTACGGGCTTCATCATTTTTTCATTTGTTTTATTCTCCTCTTCGACGGTCTGGGTTGGCTCGAAAGTGAAGTTACTTCTTCGAGGCCCGGCCACTACTTCAGACCCGGGCTCAAAGCTGTAGCTATAATTTAAAATTCGTTGAAAAATTCATTTGACGATCGCTGGTCGGCAGCTTCTTCGATGGGGATTATATTTTTCTTTGATACAAAAAATAGTTTCGATCGAGGGGTCAGCGGTTCGTGCATGATCGGAAATTCGAATGGCGAGGCCGGCGTACGAGATGCGTTAGTATGAAGTAGTAGCCGCAGGCCAGTCGATATTACGAACGAACGAAATATCTCTCGTATATAAGGGGTGTGTGTGTGGATCCTGGGGAAAGTACATATATCGGAGTCTGACGCACAGTGCAAATAGGGAATAACTAAAGTGAGGAAGGTAGAAAAACCCGTCGGAGATGCGGCGACCACTTACACTAAGGCGTAAGTAAGCAACTCCGTATATACGGTACAACGTATTGGCTTCGAGTCGTACGCACGTCGATATGAATCGGAGGGTGCGAACGACCCCGGGACGCGAGGGAAGCGTAATCAAACACGACGGCGAGCTTCTCCCTTTTCCGATTTCCCGCTCGCTTTCCACTTTCGCGCTCGTTTCCTTTGTGACTACGACCGCCTCCATATTCGCCACTGTGCCGGCTGGGCAATCTTATATTTTTTTTGCACAAAGGATTATTACCTACCGATCCACGCGCATGCGCGGATAGAACGCGACAAATTCGAATTGCGACTTATTTATTTTCGGTCTGTAAAAATTGTACTTTTGCGGTTGGCGGAACTTCCTACTTAACTCCAATTTTTAGCGGCTAATCGCAAGTATTATATATTTTGATTCGTTAGGTTTCATTGCCGAGGAATTCTCTTTTTCATGGTGGCCACGGTCTAGGAAAACCGGGAAACTCAGGGAATTTCAAAATTTGTCAGGGACACAGTAAATTGTCGCCGAACCTTGTATAAGTAAATAAGAAATACATAAAAGGGAGCCTTCAAATAAAAATATGGAACATAAAAAAAAATTAATTAAACATTAATACAATAATTGGGTATTTTCATTTGCATCATTAATTTCTTTTAATAGAAGTCGTTAGAAGTTTGGTCGGGGCACATTTTTAATTGGTCAGCAAAAAGTCAGGGAATTTTTTCCGGGGAAAAAACGGCCACCATGTTTTTGTAAATTTTTAATGATTAACAGTTGCAGTGGTAAAAGTGTGCCTATTGACGATATCATGTAGTTTTATATAATAACTGTATACACCTATGAATAAATAAATAAATAAATAAATAAAATACTTTCCACTTACCAATGTCCAATTTCTTAACCTTAACGCCCGAGCATTCTGCTAGAAAAAAAAATTGTGATCTCAGTAAAAGCCCGAGCAATTAGTGTGATTTTTAATGATTTTTTCATGAATGCGCTGCTCTGCGGTGTCATAGTTTGGACTCGGTGAGGTAATAACATAAGGGAGGTAAAATTTGATGTTTGTCGCCTGAAGCGTCGACGAGAGGCTGTCTCGCGTTCACTATAGGCGCGGCAAGGCAACCCGAGCGAGCGTTCGGTCTCTCGTCACAGACCGATGATTATGCGGCATCGTGGCCAATTATTCGTCAATCAGAGCTGTCCACCGAGAAGGGGCACGATGTGTACATGCCGGTGACACATGGCCGAACAAGTGACGAGAGTCCGGCCGGCTGTGACGCGGACACTCAAAATCTAATCCCCGTTTGCACCCGAGTGACCGAAGCTATAGCTCCGCGCGATAACGGAGTTTCGATAGTTTGCGAATCGACGAGGTACGACGTACACAGGCACCCATCCTCGGGAACAATTTGATAAGGGTGACAATTAACGAATAATCTTTTTTTTTTGCTTCTAATCGAAAAGTCTAAATCAGTAAAAAATAACATTTCAGCCAAGGTGTTTTTTTATGTACCTATTTCGCACTTAATACGGAGTTTTGATGGTTTGTGAATAGGCGACGTACGATATATACATGCATCCATCCTCGACTACAATTTGATAAGGGTGATAATTAATTAAAACAATTATTTTTGCTTCCAGTCATAAAGTCCAAAAATAAAATTCCGGCCAACCTACATTATTTTGGTATATTGATTTTGCGCTTAATAGGAATCTGACAGATGCTTAAATCCTAAAGCGAAACGGGGTATGGAAAATCGCAAAAAATAAAATTTAGATAGTGTATAAATTTAATATAATTAATTAATATAAATTTAGATAGTGTATAAAAAATTTGTATAGTGTATAAAACGACACACCCGTGTGATTCGAACACTTGTCCGTGATAAAATCTCTGTCTTCCGTTTGTAATTACACTCTGAACAAATCGCGTGAGGCCCGTCTCGCGTTTCTGTTTGAACACCGGTGGCCTGGATCAAGACCCCTCTTCATTTTTTATAAAAGTGGTACCTCGAAAAAAAAAACCATATGGGTGGTGATCCTCGGGTGTTCAAACATTGGAAGAAAAAGAGTGACTCATCCGTGGCTTTAAAGGGCCACGGCTTGGCCTTCGCGTGGCTTTCGCATCGCAGTTTTTATTCAACCACGTACCTCGAAGTCTCTCTCATTCGTTTGATCGTCCGAATGCTCCAATTCCATTGGTCGGCCGCGATTCCAGGTTGCGGAATATCGGTAATAATTTATCGAAAATTTATTTACGTTCCCATCGCCATAAAATTGATGCCTTGAATTTTGTGGAAAGAATTCGCCACTGTCTAGACGAAAAAAAAAAAAATATGCCATTTTCCCAGCATTGACTATTACCACCGGCGATCGAGTCTGTATGAATGCGCCTCGAACGTACACACCTCTCGCAGCTATTATCGTAGCAACGCAGTATCGAAATTGTTCTCGTTTCGTTGAACTTTTACCCCGCTCGTAACCCTTCCCCCTCGTTCGGCCGTCATTCCTTTATTATTTTTCGGGCATTATTCCGCTGTTATCCACGATACGGGTATCGATACGGTATGCACACATATATATATATGTATAACGCAGCGAACAGTGCATTTGTCTACGGCGCTCGATGCTGCACGCATTTACGAAAACCCCTCACGTTCGCCCTCCCCACCAGCATCCGCAGCGCCATAATAACGTGCGCCGTACACGTCGTATAAGCTATCATTTGTATAGGCCGGGGACTCCATATCAGCTGTATCTACCGCATCCGCGCGCCTATTTCGTCCGTATTTCGTCTGTCATTCGAAACAACCCTTTGCGTTCGGCTTAATTAGTACCCCGTCTGTTCCCACCTACGCGCCGACCTATCGTACAAATAAAGCTACAAATCAGCTCCTCCACCGTACAAATTCACGGGTTTAAATTGACCGTTTCTCTACGAGCACATGTACAAGTCAATTTTCGACAAAAAAATGCAGCCTTTTGATTTTCCTCTTTCTGAGTTTACATTCTTTTTGGAGAAAATCGTACGTTACGATACAACACTGAAAAAAAATTGGCTTTCGGGCTGCCAAAGAAAGAAATTGTTATTTCGATTCTACTTTCAATTCTTGCAATTCCATATGATATTGAAACAACGATGGCAAGATTGTCAAGGTGACGTGTTATCGTTTCAAGCCCGTATGGAATTGTTAGAATTTAAAGTAGAATTGAAATAATAATTTTTTTCTTTGGCAGCCCGCAATAAAATTTTACTTGAGTCATGGATATTTTTTTTTCAGTGTAGTGCGAAAAAGCTTTTCTTCCGAGTTGCAATCACACACGTTAAGAAAGTATTTTTCGTCCCAAAACCGTCTTTCATATCATTTGAAATGAAACATTCCGCGTGCTATGAAAACCGCAATTCGGAAATTATAGCATAGAATGGAATTTCAGAGTTTCGAAACCCATTCCATATGCCACGACAACCGTAATTCCGAAATTATTATGTAAATTCTTGATTTGACGCCGGACAAGTTCATTTTATGAGGCGCTAAAAACAGCGGAATGAAAATATGCACAGGATTAAAAAAAAAGCGTTTCGTCGACCATTCGAAGGACTTCACGATCACTGAAGTCATTAAAAATTCCTCTCGAGATCGCCCATTGCAATGGCCGTGCATTTCGTCGGACACGCCGCGAAGAAAACGACAATATTCCTTCGAACGCTATCGTCGACTTCGGGACAAATTCTCGTGTCCACTCGACTGTGAGGCCTAATCGATCACAATTGGCTTAGCTATGGAGCCAGCGCGGAATTTTGCCTCTCGAACGCCCCGAAATAATTGAGATCCATCGACGTGAGCTTTTTACTAAGTGCCTTCATCGAAATCGGAATCACAGCGCCGGTTCGAAATCTCGTTTTGGGCGTCTATTTCTTTTCTTTTCATTACATTTTTTTTGTCCATTGCGTTTCGGTACACACGTCGGTCGCGTCGAGCTCGCGCCATCGGAGATGAATAATCATCGGTGGTTACCGGCGTGCGCGTCGAGCCGTAATGCCCAGGTAGACCGTGCGGATCGGATGCTTGTACGAAGCGACAAATACAGTCGTGCAAATTGTACCGAGTGCCTCCGGGCAGCCGTGTAACATCGCGAATGGAACAATGAGGAATTAAAATCAATTCCGGAGCGGAGCTGATGGAACGACGAAATATTATTCATACGGTTCGTTAAATAATTACATTTGCTTATCGGAACAATGAACGGGATACTCGCGGACACGTGTGATAAAACCTCCCGCTGCCCGTGAAACTCGGGATTGGTAATCAAACGCGGCGCCGGTGATTGTCACGTTACCGGGCATGGAACGGGAGAACCAATGAATATTATCTTCGATACCTATTGATTGCGCGTCGAAACGTTGTGTTGCGGAAATTTTCATGTTGAACAAATTATAGTAAAAAAACAAACTTAAAAAACATTGGTAAACATGGTTCGGTGTACATTTGAAAATTCAATGTGCCGATATTTACGGTATCTTTTGTGTTTGCGAGACAAGCATCGAAGGGCGACAATGACCCTTTCGATGTTTGTTATATCCAACTTAGGGTAAAAGTGGTGAATATGGCCCACCTCGATTAACACGTAAAACAATGAAATATGGACCGGGCCATATTCCCCACTTTTACCCTATTCGTTAAAATCACTTAATTTTTTTGGATTTCAATGGAACCTTGGAGCTTTGTGAGCTTCGATGTTCGATAAACTTTGAAAATGAAACGCTGTACAGAAACAGAATAAATCGTTTGATGATATATATGGCGATCAGAGCACCGGAAATTAGGAAAGCGTACACGTCGAGCAACTCCACTTGCCACCATGCCAGCTCGACGCTCGGTGATCTCAGTACGTTTCCGTTTCTGATTACGTACTCGACCCAGAAAATCGCGGTGTCGAGGGCGCTC
>JAPYZC010001835.1:0-17358 GCA_030522665.1 Ichneumoninae sp. A BG-2022a | reverse complement strand
GATATTCGATCCGAAATCTGCCGTCGACAGTAACGAGAACAACTTCTACGGGTTTCATCGGCGCGAGCCGCTGAAGGGTTTTCCCGAAGGTGACTTGTTTTTAACCACCGGTACGTTATCTGAAGAAGCTGGCAAAGACTTGCTCGCTGAGGAGAGGCTGCGGCGTCA
Source organism: Ichneumoninae sp. A BG-2022a (assembly GCA_030522665.1). Lineage (NCBI taxonomy): Eukaryota > Metazoa > Arthropoda > Insecta > Hymenoptera > Ichneumonidae > Ichneumoninae sp. A BG-2022a. The sequence continues at coordinate 17,190 of JAPYZC010001835.1, read as the reverse complement.
GGGAAGCTCGACGGAAGCGCCGGTGGTTGAGGCAATGAGAGACGTCGAAGAGCCTCTTCAGAAGATCGATGAAAGTCCGTCGAGAAACCGGCGCGACACCGAGAAGAGGTTCGAGGACGATCCGCTGGGACTTCGAAAGGAGGGGCTCTTCAGAAGGCGGACCAAGAACGAGGACGTGATATTCGATCCGAAATCTGCCGTCGACAGTAACGAGAACAACTTCTACGGGTTTCATCGGCGCGAGCCGCTGAAGGGTTTTCCCGAAGGTGACTTGTTCTTGACGACCGGTACGTCATCTGAAGAAGCTGGCAAAGACTACGACTACGTGAGGGACGACGACGACGCGCAGGATCGGGAGAGGCCGAAGAAGGTACCGAAAACCAGCGACAAAGTCATCAATCAATCCGACACTGATGACACGATTTGGGTAGAGGACGAGAACAGTCAACTCAACCACGTGCCGCACGAATTCTTCGAAGACGTCAAAACGGCCGTGCCGCGCGTGCAGGAGAATCTCAAGGAATACGGCGAATTGTGGGAAGCCGAAGCGCTGGGCGAGTCGCAAGTCGACCATCAGGATCACTTCAATGACGGAGACGAGAAAGCAACTGTTGAGAAGATCGTTCAAGAACCCCGTTTCGACGCCCACGAAGATAAGCGAGCCAAAGAGACCACGGTTAGGAAGCTGATCGGCTACTACGAGAACCCAAGATCTCATCATGAAGAATTGACAGACTACTTTGGTCCGGAGAAAAACGACAAATCGCGGGCTGGCGTGAGAAACTCGCCAAGAAACACCCCTGCTGAAACACAGAACAAGAAACCCAGCCAATCGACCGCAACCAGAAAACGCGTCAAGGACTCAGCTTCGAACGACTACGGAGGTTTCGCCAATTTTGACTCCATGCATTTCGGCAGAGCTCCGATGTCTTCGCCGGAGGATGAAGCTCTGTATGACCTGGAATATCCGGTCGTTCGACCCGCCATGAGGACCAAGAGATCCGCCGATGATTTGGAAAAGATTCTCGATCAGGAAATGATTTTCCAGGACGACAACAACTTGAAGGACTGCGAGTGCAGGGTGATCAGAGGTGCGAGAGGCAGCAGGCGGAGGGATGAGCGTGAACGCGCTGAACGTCGTCGACCTGGCAGGTTGGAACGACGGCGAGATGAAGACAGAGCAGCACGAGCGGAGCGGAGGAAACAGAGAAATCGCGATGGAGTCTCCAAGCAAGGAGCTAGGAGTCGATTCGATGAGGACTACATGCACACAAGATCGAGAAGGCAGGCTAAGTCATCTGGTGAAGATGCAAAGGAGTTGAGGGTTGTTGAACCGCGCGTCAGTATCGGGAACACTGATGACGAACCTGACTCGACGGTAACAGAAACTGCGTCTGGGGAAATATCTAGGGAATCAAATGTGCAGATCGAAAATTCGAACATCGATGCAAGCGAGGGAACTGCGAAAAACTTCAACGGGGCGGATGAAGTTCAAGGCAATGGGGTAGAGAAAGTTGTTGATGGCGTTGAAGAAACCAAAGATTTGGATGGTGAAGAAGAGAACGCAAATTTGGGGGTTGAGAATGCAGCGGAAGATTCCGACAGAGGTGACATGCTGAAAAAACATGGCGAATCAAAGGAGAGCAGCGACACGGAAAGAAGAAAGAAATCGGTACATCCAATGACAAAAGATGTTAAAGCGTCTTCAGTCAAAAGTCAGTCAGAGCCCGAAGAACCCACCGACAAACCTAAAGATCCCAAAGCCGAGTCCTTTCTCGGCACCGAATCAAAAAGTAACGAAAAGAGCTCATCTACAGTCAACGAGGCGCCCGATTTGGGTGTCGAATCAACCGCGTTTGGGGTCGCTGAATCTCTTCAAAGTCGTCAAATCCCATCTTCCGAAAATAATCAAAGTATTTTTGAAGCCCGTTCGAACGGCTCGGAAGCGAACATTGCGAATTTTTTACCGGTCGCTATTTCCAATCCGGGCAAAGTTGTTGAAGAAGAAATTGCGCCGACTGAGCACGAGAATGGACAGAGTTCAGTGACTTGGGCAACGGAGAATACACTTGAGGATCAGAAAACGTCGATCTTCATGACTGAAGGTAACGACAAAATTTCTGTTAGCGATGATCCAAAAAAACTGGACGATTTAGAAAATGCTACGAACATTCCAACGACCGAAAGCGGAACAACGTCGTCAATTAAAAAAGGGACCATCAAGAGCCTAAAATTTGCAAAGGACGGCCCAAGGGTGGCGAGAAAAGCTCAAAAGTCAAAGCAAACTGTGAAATCGGTGGATCCATCCAAAGCTAGGGAGGCGCGAATGGCCGCAAGATCTGATGCGCTTGCGGCTCTGCGGAAAGAGAACGAAGCCAGAAAATCAAAAAAGTCCCTAGAGGCAACGTCGAAGCTTCTGTTGAGCGAGCACACCAAGTTCCAATCGATGCAGAAGAAGCGGGCCGAGCAGTTGGAAAAGTTACGCGACAAGTTGCGGAGGAAGCAAGCGAAGATGGTTCAGGAATATCGCAATGAGGTGTCGGACGATTTGGAAGCGGCGAGCAGCGGTGAAGAGCGGAACCTGAAGAGACGCGAAATTATCGACATGCTAAACGACGACGACGAACTTCGGGACATCGTCGATCGGGAAAAACTTGAATATCTCATGCGGAACACACCTGTGAACTACGAAACGTTAGGGAATGAAAATCAGGTCGACAGAGCAGCGCAGCGGAAGAAATACGAGCCGAAAATGGTTGAGATCGTCAAACGACTGCCCGAGGTGCGTGAGAGAAAAGTGAAAACGCCGAACCAACCGGTCAGACACTCGAACGATCCGAAAATACTTGCGTACGCCTCTTCGGACGAATTGACAAATTCGGAAGCTGTTCGAAGAGCTCTTCAAGGTAGGATCGACTTGACTGATCGCAAAGTCAAACGTCGCTCTGGCAAAATTTACTACAGCGTCGTGGAGAGTTTGGAGAATCCTAGAATTTATGAGTATCCTCGATCGACGGAACGCGAATCCGGAGAAGAAGAATCCAATGAGCTTGCTGAGACGGTCGTTTTGGATCAAGCTTTGCGAAACAAATACAACGGGCAAGAAAGTGTACAGAAGTGGAATGAAGGCGCCTCATATGTGAAGGAAAATCGACCTTACAAGGATTATAAAAGACCGCACAAGGTCTCAGAGTCTTACGAAGAAAATGACAAGAGTCTGAATTCTAAGTATGCTCCAAGACTCACAAGGAATACGTCGAATCTTAAAAACAAGTACACGTGTGTGAACAAAATCTTGGATGCTAATTCCGATGTAAATCAGGACGAAGTCTTCGATCTCATCAAGGCGAAGAAACACTACACGACATCGCCTTTGCAGGATGACAAGATCAACAATGATGAATTCATAGGCAAGAAGAAGTACTCGAAGGATTCGACTTACGAGCTAAATTCAAAATACGGAAATCCTAAGTATGCGAGGCTCGCACCCGAAAAGGTGGAAGTTGAACGCGGTAGGTCAGTAAATTCTGGAAAACACTTGGAAGATCATCGCCTTGAATCGGACGACAATGAAGAATCGCTGCAAGAAATCGGATCCATGAATTTGAGGAAAAGTACGGAGGGCAACGATAAAGTCGAATTGTGCCGAAATAATTCGAAGAAAGGGGATGAACAGATTGAAGCTGACACGGAAATTGTGGATGATTTGGACTTGGATGACGTTCTGAATTTAAGTAAATACGAACTTTTAATGTTGATTCCAGTGAAGAACTACAAAAAAAGCAGGTCTAGAAGACACATCGCGAATGAGATATTTAGGGATGAAGAGAATTCGGCTTCGAACGAGATATCCGTCGAGCTGCCATTAAAAAAGAAAGCTATTGACTCAGTAGACAAAGATCTATTAATTGAAGAAATTTCGGGCAGTAGAACGGAAAATAGTGAAGATTTGAGTCAGAGGATGAAGTCAAAAGACTCCAATCGGATAAACGAAGCTCGTCATGCGATTTCGGAGTCTTCGACAGTTTTGATCGCTAAAAACTCCACCAATACAGAGAATCTTATCGCGGTAAAACGGCCCGTCCTCGACGGATATTCGGTTCAAGTAACCGTACGATCGGTTCCTGAAATGGTAAATGACAAAGAATCGCACGATAATAATGTTTTACCAGAACTGCTTGAAAAACAAATCCCGCGATTAGCGACCACTGTGCCAAGTGGTCTCATCAAAGTTCGTCGCATCTCGGAATCTTTCAAGAAATTCATCGACGAATTTAAGGACCGATTCGATCAGAAACCACTGGAGTCTGAAAAAGAAAATCAGAAACCGATCGAGCCAGCGACAGTAACAGAAAAAATTCCAATGAACTGCAATATTTTCAGCACTGCGACAACAAACCTTAAAAAATTCTTCGATTTTGTATCAAGCATAATTCACATATTTCGATTCGTTTAGTTGTAAGTGTTCAGAGATTCATATGATATTGTAGTATTTTTAGTATATATTTATTTTTATGTATGATATTCTTCGATCATCATTTAATAGTTAGTTTAGACATGACGGCGTTAAACGTTCTCGGTCACATGGTCAGGTAACAAACATTTACCAAAGATTGTGTAAATTCGACATTTCTCATCAGAGTTTGACGTTTATTCTGGAGAAATCTTTTTTCATTGAGTACAAAATTATAGTAATATTGAAAAATGTCATGAAAAAAATAGTGCATGATGTAAACATTTTTTCTGATTTATCCATTTCACGCATGAATGCAGTAGCGATAAGTATAATCATATTTATATTTTTATTTTCGATACAATCTTTTTAAACGTAATCGAATTGTAATACTAACCAAATGTGCTAATTTGGTCCCGAAGAGTATATGGGATGTAACAAATAAAAAAAAATCTAATACGACCGTATTATGAAATCTTTTTTCATTGAGTACAAAATTATAGTAATATTGAAAAATGTCATGAAAAAAATAGTGCATGATGTAAACATTTTTTCTCTTTTACCCATTTCATAGTAGCCATGCGGTAGCGATAAGTATATTCATATTTATATTTTTATTTTCGATACAATCTTTTTAGACATAATCGAATTGTAATACTAACAAAATGTGCTAATTTGGTCTCGAAGAATATATCGTATATAACAAATAAAGAAAATAATCTAACACGACCTTGTTATAAAAATTTCTTTCCAATCGAACCAGTCATTCTATTATGTGAATTTGTTCGAAGAATCACGATTCGAAGAAACTGCCTGTGCCATAATACATAGCATTGAACTGAATTAAAAAACGGTCGGTAAATTTAATCAGTGACGATTATGAAAGGATAAAATATACTTCATTTGTTTGACTTCAGTTTCCGGTGAAAGTTTATTAAATAAGTTTTATGACACGGAATCGGGAGTATATACAACAATGCACAGCTCTCTTGCCCAATGATAATCGGAAGTTTGTGTTTAACCAAACTTGACGGCAGGTCGAATATAGCAAATTTCCGCCTTGAGGTACATTAGCGTTAATCTATCGGAGATTTGACGCACATCAGTTCCGAACGCCGTGTGGACATTTCGACATCGGCTTTGACTGCTCGAAATTTCACAACAATGCACCGCTGAGGTTTTTCTACCTGGTCAGTCGCTCCTGTAAAATTTGCTCAGTATCGTCAAAGACGTTGAACCGTTCGGATCGATCTCTTCTACATGAAGCATCGAGTATTTGCGTAATAATAGCAACAAGAAAAATAATTATCTAATTATTATATCTATATTACATATATATTGTCTGTATTAAGAAATTATGTAATTATTCTTTTAACAAATCGATTGAACACATCAGATCGAGAATGCAGTTTCTTCGAAAGATAAACCGTGTGCAGTGAATCGACGTAATAAGGAACCGGACAAGAAGAACGAAGGGGTAGCTTGAAAATGAGCAAATATTTTATCATACTCGGCTGTATCCTAGCGATATCGCAGCTAGGAAACTTTTCCCATGCTTTGGACAACGTGCCGGCCAGTACCAGAAATTACGAGTAAGATTTTTTCCATTCCCATTAAATAACGTTGATATTTTCACGGATATATTTGCTCGTTACCCGTCGATTTTTATTTGAATACATTTGACGATTGGCTAATTGGGATACTGCTTGACATGTTCTTATATAGGTTTAACTAGTTTACGAAACACACCCAGAAAAAAAAATCATTTGACGACCACCGTTTATTAAGATTAAGTAAAATATTTATTTGATTTAAATAAATATTTATGTAAATCAAATAAATATTTTACTTAATTTTAATAAAGGGTGGCCGTCAAATTAATTTTTTTCCGGCTGCACATGTGAACGGCAATGTTGTAGATGTAGCGATAATTCGCATGAATTTCGTAATTTTTTCATATTAGAGTTTACAAATTATACAGGATAATTAATTTCACGTGGAATTAAATTAAAAGCGTGACTTGACCTCCTCCAATTCACGCATCGGTGTTTAAATTATAAAAATTTATTTCCGTGTTGACCCAAAATTCCTGAGCATTACTTATAATCATAAGTATGTCAATCGGTGACACACAACGAGTGTCACAATCATCAATGTCAGCAACGCTCGAGGTTTGGCACCATTCGCTTCCTTCCGGAAACAATTGATTGAGTGTCGTACGTCATATTAAGTTCGAACTCGGATAAAGGAAAACTCGGGGCTGACCCCTCCTAATTCGAGCGAAACTTTTTTCCTGTTTTTATATACGTTTAAACTGAAACATACATTTTTTAAAGATTTTTTTTAGGATCGGTCGCCGAGCGATCGGTACTTGAAAATGAGCAATAATAAAAAATTCCAATGTTAGATATCTCGGCATTGAATAGGAAAATTGCGAAATATTAAGCATGTCCGTCATTTTTAGAACATATTTGGTATGCTAAAAATCGATTTAAAGTAGAAAAAATGATTTTTCTATCCGTTGGACATTTTTAATTTTTTTGTAAATCAAAAAAAAAATCCTGGATGAACACCGGAAATTATGAGTGAAGTGAAAAGATAATTATAAACTTCGGAGTAAAACCAGAAGGGCACTTGTTAAATTTCCAAAGTGACCGGTAAGAGAAGTTATAAAAATCCGGAGTGAGATAAATTAAAAAGACTTAAAAAACTCGGAAGCGATGCGGAGAGCATTAAAATAAATCTGCGAAGGATCTTTCACCAGCACGCTCAAATATTTCTCAATAATTTATCGAACCACCCATATGAATTTCAAACATATGCGTCAATGCGTTCAACGAAAACTGACGCTTCGGCCGAAGAGTTAGAAATTATACAAAATCATCCATTTTAATGAATTTTCTTTTTTTACAGGCTGTCAAATTCCCATGAAGAACCGATGGTCAGTAGCGACGAGGACGACAGCAATCAAAAAACTGGATCCATGGGGTTTTTAATACTATTAAAAAATTCCAAAGAAAACGACACCTCTATGGAAGAGGAAACCGAAGACGACAATGAACAAATTAATGACGGTCAGAAAACAAAACGTTGCATGGCTTTGAATCATCTCCGAAAAACCAGACTGATCTCCATACCAAAAGATGCGCGAAAAAATTTGTCAAGATTCGCTGAAAAATCTATAAATGAAAACCTACAAAATCTGAACGATGGAAAATCATACTTTCGCTTGGCTTCGAGAAAGGACACCGACAATATCCTGAAAAGTCTCCTAAAATCAAGATCATCGAAATGCGAAGACAATCCGATGGTCTCAAAATCTGAGGACCAAAATCCGATCATTCTCGTTAGGCAAGATTTAAAGAAGTCGGGTAACGAAAGGCCCAAAAAATACGTGTGCTATTGCATCGACGACAACTGCGTGACGAAAAACCCGAACCAGCCTTCTCGTCCAAACGCGATGAGAACAGCGATTGAACGAAATATAGTTGCGAAAAACAGCTTCTCCACAAATGAAGAAAACCGACGAAATTTAGACCTTGTGTCACGTCAACAGCAAAACCTCGTTGCTGCCCAAAACTTGCATTGTCCTCCTGGCGCCGTGTTGGTAGAAGAGTCCGATTGCTCAGAATATTCGAACCGGAAACATCAAAATCACAGACGCCGTCCGGTGAAGAAATGTCTTCCCATAATTACGCCATGCGAATCGGAGGCCGAATCGATCGGACAACCCATGAGAATCAATTTCCCGTTCACCGGAAGTAGAAAATTTAATAGTCGCGTTCACAAAGTTGATAGACAATTGCCCTTCGTTCAGAAATTGCAAGCTCTCATTAACCATCACGACGCTCCAGTTGAAGTACCGTGTGGTGAAAAATTCTCACCTCTTAACAGTGGTTTGGGTGTCGAAAATTATTATTCCAACAATCGGAAAGACTTCGACCGCTACGCGCAAGTACCAATGGATCAAAACTTGGTTCACCCTAGTCCTTATGTGGTTTACACCCAACACTCTCAATATCCTCAGTACAGCGACAGCTTAGTGGGTGATTCGCAAATCCCCTTAAAGCCTGTAGATCAACCGTACAAAGTACACCAAGAACAACTGGAAAGGCCGTTTTTAGATACCGAAGAGTGCATCAAGAAGTTTGGCCCTAGTGTCTGCAGCGTTTTAGAAAATCCGATTCCTTCCCGAAACAGCCCAAAAATAACGGAAAATTACGAAGAGGAACACGACGAATCAACTATTGGCTCTCAGTGGGAAAAACAAATGCACACTACCACGGAATTACCGGCGAGAAAAATAAATAAATGGAATTACGATGATGATAAAATCGCTGAAACTTATTTGCAACAAAACGAAGCGGGTGAAGCAGCCAAGAAAAATGATGAAAAAAAAGTATCGCACTCTGGTCGATATTCACCGACAAAACCTGAAGAATATGGCGACACCCCTGGTGAATATTTTTCTGGTCGACCGATAAGTATAAAAAACCAAGCTAGTTATAATCTCCCCCGAATTACTAATTCGGATGATAAGATAGTTAGCTCAACGGATAAGGAACCGAGCTATTTAGACGACCACGAGAATTTTCTTGAACCGAACTCCCTAACACGTCACAGTGACCCGAATAACATGGAGTACCTAAAATTTACAACCAATTCGGGTGGATCGGAAACTGAAGACTATTATGACGTAACTGAAGAGGCGAGGGAAGATGAAGTACGGAAAACACCGTCGTTAGGAAGTGTTCCGAAATTTTCGCAATTAGCGACCACCAGCATTTCGTCGCCCCAATATCGAGAGTTTCCGATAAAACCAACTGGAAAAGACGTCAATCCATCTTTGAGTGAAGATAACTCGGAAGAAATTGCTCGGTACGTTTCAACTCCTCACGGTTCATCGTCAAGGTATGAAACATCTGAGGATCAGCACTCAGAAAATATTTTCCATCAGGAACATGACCGAAATGTCGATGAAGTATCTAAATATTATACGAGGCCCATTGAACGTGTAGGAATCGCAAGGCAACACTCCATACATGGATCGCCAAGTTACGACGATAAACGTCTTGAATCATCGACAAAATCGCCAAACACGGTTTTCATGAAGATGGAAGAACCATTGACTGACTATGAAACTACGATTTCGATGGAAGACTTGAAAGGAAATGGATTACAAGGTTCGCAAATGGTCACAACTGTGTATCCGGTCATTGACAATGAAAATCATGCACTTTCGACATCAGCGAGGACGCAGAGTTCCAATAATCGCATCGATGAAAATTCAGTTCCGTCCGCGAATCTTTATTATTCTATACAACCAGAACAAACCGTAAATGTCGCACCAACATTCGCAACAAAAATGAAACCTCAGTCGCCTGTTGGAATGATTGAATCGACACCCATAAATAATTATTCAAAATCCGGATTCGTATCGAGCTCTGCATCTCGCAATGATAATCAGTATCCAACTTCGCATGTAGCAATGAAAAATGTTGTGTACGATACGACACCATTGTTGGGAATAAATAAGCCAGGACAGCGCAAATTTACTTTGGCATACCCAGCGGAAAATAATGTTGAAGTAAAAACGCTTTCGTCATGGCCTAAGGAAATCGAAGACACAAATATTGAAGATAATCAAGGAGAAAAGCCATCCACTACGCACCATCCGGCACGATCAGAAATGGCAGGTATCGATAACTATTCTAGTACGCAGAAGAGTTCTCATGATCAATACATGGGATCTCATCAATTAACAAACTATGATCGGACTAGCGAAAAATTTTACACGCCATTTTTTGGAGCAAATGAACCAACAACTGAAAATGTTATGTCAACAAAGAAACATGTTGTACGTCCGGGAAATCAATATACAACATCCTATATCCAAAACTTGCGACCCGAGAATATTGAGAGTGCAAACGAACATACTTTAGATAACGATCTGTCGAAAAAAATTACAAATCATTACAGTCGTTTGCCCTCCAGAAATTGGGACTACGGAAGTCGATCTGGAAAAAAAATGACGAGTTTTATTGATCAAGAAGCATCTAGCACGGACCGTGGTGGTCACAGACAATCCGTAGGATCGCATCGATCGTTCGCTGACGGGATTGTTACAACTTCAAGATCAGATCTAGGACACCGTAAATTTACTGTGAAATCTCACCCAGCGGAAAATAATGTTGAAGTAAAAATGATTTCATCTTGGCCTAATGAAATCAAGGAAACAAATATTGAAGATAATCAAGAAGAAAAGCCATCCACTACGCACTATCCGGCACGATCAGAAATAGCAGATATCGATAAATATTCTAGTACGCAAAAGACGTCTTATGATCAATACATAGGATCTCCCCAATCAACGAACTATGAGCGGACTACCGAAAAATTTTACACACCATTTTTGGGAGCAAATGAACCAACAACTGAAAATCTTATTTCAACAAAGAAACCGATTCATAACGATTACCTGAGAACGCCTGTTGGGAGTCCGGGAAATCAATATACAACATCTTATATCCAAAACTTGCGACCCGAAAATATTGAAAATGCAAACGAACATACTTTAGATAATGATCTGTCAAAAAAAGTTACAAATCATTACAGCCGTTTGCCCTCCGGAAATTGGGACTATGGAAGTGAATCTGGAAAAAAAATGACGAGTTTTATTGATGAAGAAGCATCTACTACAGACCGTGGAGCTCACAGGCAATCCGTAGGATCGCATCGATCGTTCGCTGACGGGATTGTTACAACTTCAAGATCAGATCAATTGAATAATCCAACATCACATGTACGAACGATTCATTCGCCAACAGCTGCTGAAGGATTCCACCAAAGTACCCAACAACCCTCAAAAATGTCATCATCAGAGTATAATAATGTGTACTCGTCACAGTCCGGAAGACCATTATTCATAATGAACCATCGCAAGAGCACGCAACCGGAGGATGTAGAATTGGGACTTCCGACTGGAGACAATAATTATTCCGCTGAAGATGCGCCGAACACTTACACGACGACAGAATCAATTTTAGGAGAATCAACGACTGCCGAAACCGAGACTCATAAACTGGAGAAAAATCGTAGTGGCAAATCTCGTCATCGCAGTAAAGAATCAGATCAATTAATCACCACTCCAAGCAAATATGACAACAGCAAAGAAATAAAGAGACCACTAGAAACTACTTTGCGTTTTGAAAATAATTCTTATATGAAGGAAAATTTTAACGGATATGTTGCATCCAACAGTTTTGACGACAAGGTTGAAGAAGTCACCGGTTCAGATTCGTATTATGAAAAAATGGACCCAATAAATTATAACGATTTTATTTCGACGAGTTCTGATGAATCGACAGTCACGGACAAGAATGAGACTAAATATATAAATTCTTCAACGGCTGATGAAGAGGTCGGATTAGCGAATCTACCAAAGGCTACAACTGCCTCAAGCGTTAATAGTTCTAAGCACTATATGAGGTCTCACAACGGTGTGGTCGAAGAATCGACTCCAAAGGAAACTACATTAAATGATAAATTCATTATAGAGAACCAAAGTTATAAGGAAGATGATAACGATTTTTCTCCAACGATACAAACAATTAATGGAGATGTGCGATATTTATATCCGGGTAAAAACTACGAAGAAAAGCATTCGCCAACGAATTACTACGAAACGGTCGGCCCAGAATCAAAAGACGACATCACAAGAATTTTTAAAGACGAATTCGAAAACCCTTCAGATTCACCGTATTCGAGCACTCCAATGTCGGTAACTCACTATGTTCGAAATCCTTCAACATTTTCGGACATTTTTAAAAGCGGAAATGTGGTACATGATAAATCGACGGAAGGTCGCAGCAACGATTACTCGACCGATCTATATTTACAGAATACGCCGGAAACTCATTTACAAAATCCCGTAAAAGACAATGATAAATCAAGTGCAGTTTTTGAACAGAAGAAACTCGCATTGCAACGACATAGCAATAATCTGCCATCAATGAACACATTGCAAAAAATTTCATCAGCAGTCAGCAAAAAACAAGAAAAATTGATAACAGTCAGCAATAAATTGTCTGCCAAAACAAATGAAGCACAATCAATGACACCTTACGATATAGTTGGTGATACTCCAAGCAAAGAAAATTTAAGTGCAAAAATTGAAAATGATGTTTCTTCAACGCAATCCGATTACTGCACTGAATCGTTAGCAAAGACGGAACCTTCGTTTAACACGGACGTGGAAAAGAATGCTCTACGATATGCGAGCCGATTGAATAATCATGAAATCACACAACCTAGTTATTCGGTAACTGAATTTTCCAAATTCAACGAATTTACGCCTTCTTCCGATTTGATAAGAGATTCGCTGATGCCTATGATGACAAACGATGACGAGGCAGAAGCAACTACAATATTGTCTACGGAAATGACCAATCAACAGAACGATATTTCGAAAAAGGTCTCCAGCTTGGAACAATTAATTGTTCAGAAAGGTACAATGAAGGTTTCAGCGATACCGGAAATCAACGATGGAAATACTATCAAACCGATCGACACCAAAAATGAATTACCCGACCCCGAATATATGGTTACAAACGATTATTCATCACTTGAGCATTCACAAGAAATCGAATACTCACCATATACATGTGAGCCGATGTCATCTTCCCCAGCAGTTGGAAATCCACCCAGCAGTCGATCGTTCGCAGTCTCAAAAGACCTTACCGTACCTGCCTTAAAACAAGTTCCGAGTTCAACATCGAAGAATAAAGAGTCTGTAGAAAAACCACTTGGTTCGGATTCTACAACTTCTACAGGCAAAACAGAGTTATTGGGATTGTTCTCTACAGCCAAATCGGAAGACAAGGTTCTGAAAGGTACAATGAAGGTTTCAGCGACGCGGATTGCGACGACCCCGGAAACCAACGTTGAAAATGCTATTAAATCGATCGGCACCAAAAATGAATTGCCCAACGTCGAATATATGGATACAAACGATTATTCATCACTTGAGCATTCACGAGCAACCGAATACTCACCATATCCATATGAACAAACGTCATCTTCTTCAATAGTTGGAAATACACTCAACAGTCGATCGTTCGCAGTCTCAAAAGACCGTACCTTACCTGCCTTAAAACAAGTTCCGAGTTCAACATCGAAGAATAAAGAGTCTGTAGAAAAACCACTTGGTTCGGATTCTACAACTTCTATAGGCAAAACAGAGTTATTGGGATTGTTCCCTAGAGCCAAATCTGCAGGTTGCAGCACTTCCGACGAAGATCGGAGTTACTTGACATCTGCGGTTCAAAGAGTCGTTCAAAATCTCATCTCACCGGAGTCAAATAATCCGTACAAAAATGCACCCAACACACCAGACACTGTTCTATCTTCCAACCAAGGATCGTCATCGGGATTGCCAGTTCTCAAGAATGTCTTCTCTTTGCCAGAAGTCAAAGACATGGTGATTAATACTGTCAAAGATTTTATTTCCGAGGCCGATGGAGTGCCCGAAGACATTTTATTGAGTCGGTTAAAAGATCAAGAGATCGAATCCGTATTGAATGAAGTCGTAAATAATTCATTGCCGGGAAAAATGACAACATTGACGACATCGACGACTATGGATAAACAATACAAAAATGGTCATTGGAAGGCAACACCAGCTTCTTTGGCGCCGATGGAAGGCAACGTCCTACAGAAACCTGCCGATGAGATGTTTAGCAGCATCCAAAATATAATCGAACGTCCTGAAATTGGTCTTCAAGGCGCCAGGTTGCCGGAAGTCCAGAATATCATTGTGCATGTAGTGGAAAATGTCTTGTCAAAGGCCAAAAAAGTCGTGAATCATTCCTTGATCTGGGAAACTTTGAACAATGTCATCGCTCTCGCTGAAAATGCTGAAAATTCTAAACTCGAATCTCTGTCAACTTTAGGACCGATGCCAAAAATTCCGGATAAAAAAACACCTAGTGGTTCCCTAAAAAATATGCCTGTTATTCCTGTCATCGAACGCGTCTTCAATAATGGTCAGTGGTCCGACAAACGAACTGTTTTGGGAACTAGAAAGAAATCTTTTGATTACAAATTATCGCCAAGCACCACGGCGATGTCAAACGATGACAGTGAACTTCGTACTTCGTCGTCCAACGATGAAACATCGATGATTGATGCGAGTAATCTTAAAGTCACCACTGACGCAGCAGATTACGCATTTTTGGGAGAATCTGAAGAACAGGACGATCAATCTTCTACCCCAGATGTCGGTGAAGCAAATGACAATGACACTATTGAAAAGATTCTTGAGAGTGTTGACGCTAGAGCGACTGAGCAGAATATCCAACATGAAGCAGATCCAGAAAACGCCCCCATAAAATATTATTCGCCAAACGACAGAATATTAACGTACATAAAAAATCATCAAACTCTTGAAGGAAAAACGGGTACCATTTTACATTTGTCGGATACTAATGAAGGGACCAATAAAGTGACCAATAAAGGGACCAACAAAGGGTCCAATAAAGGGACCAATCAGTGTCCCTCGTCTGACATGCACACAAATGAATTTCCCACGACCGGAAGTTTAGCAGAATTTGAACACTCAACGATGTCCGACAATGATGAAGTTCCTATCGCACTCGGTGAAACATCAGAAAGTGAAGAAAGTGGAGAACGAGTAACAAGTGGTCATCAAAGCACGACTCAGACACATCGTCACAAATTCACAAAAATACCGAAGTATCACGATTCGTCGCAGGAAGCAACGACGTTGACTCGCAGCTTACTCGGCGCAGCGAAAATTCGCGGTAGAACTCAACAGCTTCAAGAAAACATGAAGGGCTCCTCAAATTTCGCGATCCCCGATTGGGACCCGACATACTTCGGTAAGTTGACCGTGAACGGTGGAAATCCAAGTGAGGACGGAATCTCCGACCTCACAAATACAGACTTGTTCTACATCGGCGATGGCGTAAAGATTCCCTTGACGATTCGGCGAATGCCGGACGGTTCATACGCACTCTCGATATCCGAAAAGATATGTGAAAGATTCATAAACCGGAAGTGTCCCTGTTGCGTGCCGAACGAGGGAGACATCGTCGAAGAAAGCAGGAAACCAAACGTCGACGACGGAGTCCACAACGAAAATACATCAAAAAGCAACTCTTACGACTTGGGTTCCTTCGAGTCAACCGAAAGCTCGGAACACGGGAGCGAATCGAAGAGACGTTTCGTTCGATCAACTTCCGGCAGTGAAATTATCAGGACGAAAATTTCGCCCGTCAAAAGCTTCGTCAAGAAATACAACATGACCCTAAACTTGCCAAAAGATAATTTTCCCCAGCAATCCTCGACAATCAATAAAAAGGAAATTCAAGAAACCGGAAATACCAGAAGAAACAAACGCTTAGGTTCTTTTAGGGATGCAAAAATCGTGAACCTCTTTGACAATGATAATCGGCTTCAGAGGGACGATAGCGAAGAACAGATGCAGATTAGTGACGATAATTCTGACGTCATTTCGAAAGAGTCTAATTTAATCAGGAGATCTGAATTTAGTTACGATAAGGACATGAACTCCTTCGTTGATGATCTCTTGCACATAAGAGACGTGCCCGAAAACAAGAGAACGGAAATCGTAGTCAACGCTCTCGATGGTTTGATAAATTCGGCTTCGGTGAAGAATATCATTCCGATGGGTCATCGGAGTATGACTGAATTTATTGCTGAAGATTCGACGGAGGACCAAAGTCAATGGGGAGACAGTTCGGTCTACGACCTGCAAGACGTGGAGAACAAAATTTCAGGGTACGGATATCAGAAGGACAATCCTATCATCGAGCGAATAAGGTTCATCAAAGATAATCAACACGGACACGGCCAATACAAGTATCAACAAAACATCGATCATCACGCCAGAGGGAAAATGAACATACTGAAGACTGTTCTGCACTGGCTGAGAGAAGTTTTTCTCGAGATGAAAGGCAACGATAAAAAATAATTTTTTATGATGTAAGAGATTCTATAAATTTGTAAATAAATATTGGTTAGATTTCGTAACAAGTAACCCGATTATGTCACGATTCGACGATAGTTTTTCATGCTAGGGGCATTTTTTTCATAAAGTTTATACGCATTTATACATAATTGTCTGTGGGTATCGAATATGGAAATGCACGCTAATTTCTTATTCAGATACAATCTTAAAAACAAACTTTTTATACCTAGTGAATTAGGATAATCATTGGGCTATCGGATATTCGTGATAGCGCTAGATGTAGATAATAATATGTTGTATTGTGTAATTTAATATTTCAAGAATAAATTATTTCTACGAGATAGATAAGCATTTGTAGATAACAAAATTAATGGATTTCAATGTTTAGGATTAACACCAAATATATGACACTATTGAAAATTGAGAGCAAAGCTTTATTTCCGGCATATTGGCGTAAGTACGCAGGGTAGCGTCTTACTTGTAAATTTCACTTACAAAACCTCGTTTTTTAAGGACTTGGCGTCGCGACGTTACCGCGACTCTTTAGACATTGTGAATTGTGAATTTATTTATATATTATATCAATTAATTTACAATCTTTGCTACAGTCGAAAGACAAAACGCGATGTTCCAATCGTTTTTTGGATGGGACGATGGGGAAAAACGGGACAGACTATCCGGAGGTATCGACGGGGCAAAATGGGGCATCGAAAAATGATTGGAAATG
>JAPYZC010001834.1:0-40335 GCA_030522665.1 Ichneumoninae sp. A BG-2022a | reverse complement strand
CAATCTGTACCAGCGAGAATTCGTCACCATCAGCGTGAGTTCAGGCCTTACAACCCTGAACTGAAAAACCATCGCGAGTTCCCGGCGTATAGAACAAGTAATCTTTCACCGTATGACGTCACTTTCGGTCAAAAACTGAAATAAAAAAAAAGTGACGTCTTTCCGTATGAATTCACTTCCGGTAAAAATCCGAAAATTTTCAACCGGAAGTGAACTTTTACCGAACGACGTCACTTCCGGTCAAAAACAGAGGTTTCTAAACAGGAAGTGACGTTTTTCCGGATAACGCCACTTCCGTTCAAAAACCGAGATTTTGAACCCGGAAGTAACATTTTCCCATGTGATTCCCCTACCGGTCAAAACCAAAGGTTTTGAAACCAGAAGTCACGTTTTAATTCTACAAAAAAAAAAATACAACAAGAACGGAATTCAGGGTCAATCTCTCTGGACCAAAACCAAAGGAAAAGCCATATCGTGGAGATATGGCAAATCGATAGAGAGTACAATTAATAGGCAATTCCTAATCGGCGTAACAGAAACAATGGATGAAAATTGATCGATAATCGTTGGATAATTGTCGAACTATTCGAAGTGTATACACAAAGGCCGTTCTCGACGTAGGGGAGGCTCGAAGAGCAAGCGTTTCCGGGGGAGCGAGCGGCTCGTTACCATTGAAGTGGTTTTGGCTTCTCGGTCCCGGCCGTTGGCAGTGCGGCGAGGAAGCGAGGGATGAAGAGGGGGGCAGGGTTTGTGGCGAACTTTGAGACAGTAGCATCACTCTCACCCCTCGGAGACTTAGCGGCTCCCAACCCTATCCGAGCCTTCGCACACAGGTAGCTAGCCACCTACTTTGGCCATGAAGTGCCTGTCTGACTGGCTTCTCTGAGTCACGCCACTACACAGTGATTATGGATAGAGGCATGTACAGGGAGAGCGCGAGAGCCCAGACTGGGTGGCTCGTTTCACCACCGCTAACAGCACAATCTTCACCGACCGCAGAGCATTAGAACCACCGAGGAGCTCGAGACACAGCGGCTAACGCAGCGGCGCAACGTCCGTCTCTTTGTGACCCCGGATAAGTAACCACAGACCTCACTAACTCCCTCGCTCTATAAGTCACTGCTAAATTGCGTTGGATCACGCAATGTTACTGTTCTCTTCTTTGTTCGTACGTTTTTTTTTTTTATTTTTCTTACTTTTTTCCCTCATTCTGAAAAGATCTTTAATTATTCCGCTTGTGCCTCAAACTGCAGAGCCAGAGGCAGAAATTGTGGGAGTTATTTTTTTTATACTTTGCACGCTGCGTGATGAAAAAAACTTTTTTCAATTTGTTCTTTATGTACCGTCCCGTGATAAAAAAAAATGTGAAAAGAGCATGACAAAGGCTTAAAGGCTCTTTGCAATTTTTTCGCGCGGCATTGTAAAGCCCTGAAAAAATATTCAACTTCAGTTTCGGCCTCAACTGACGTCATTACGAATGGCCGAATGAATTCTTGTTTTTTGTTTCTTAAAGCTACAGAGTTCGTAACGAAAAGCTCCCAGATTAAGTCTCGTGCAACAGCATAGCACGGATAACCTTAGAAATAACCTTCGATATTTTCAATTTTTCATTTTTCTTAAAACGTGCTTTTCTTTCAAGTAGAAATCTGAAGAGTGTCCTACAAGAGTGCATGGAACACAGCAGGACGCCTCGGTCCGCAAGGGGTTGAGTATAAAAGTAGGGCAGTAGTGCGGTGGAGCAATCAATAGAGGTCGGGATGGCCTGGCAGAGGGGGATTACCACAAACGTACAAACACAAACACAAACACACACACACACAGAAACGAAGGAGGAGAGTAGTCGGGATTTGGCGATAACACCAAACGGAATGGATATTCCGGATGTGTCTCGCCACCGGGAATCGGACGAGCGGGAGTGATGCATTTTGTCTGCGTCTACGTGACTGAGACGGCGGAATAAAAGGACCCGCGGGACGAAATTCCGCGAGATCAATAAATGCTCCGTTTCGAACTCGTTGGATTCCCCGAGAACAAACAGATTGAGACGAGTCGAGCAAGTGTCGAATACCGCTGGATGGGACGAAACAGTTTTTTTTTTCCATAAACGATGCATCGCTAAAATTGAAGCAAGAAAAAAATTACCTCACAAATGATTCTATCCAATAACACGTGACCTTGTAAAAAAAATCTTAGTCGTTTCTATGACCTCATATTCTGTTCTCCATGGTCATATGTACGCATATACGTATGTGCGATATTACGACATACGCGACATTGTGCGATATTACGTATGACCTCACGCACGATTTTGACTGTAACGGACGGGTACGTCTCTCCTAGACTCAAAATCGTCAGGTGCGCTAGTGCAACAGAATGGAACTCAGATAACGAGCGTTGCTAGCCAACCTGCGCGTTCGAGAGCCCCGAGACTCTTATCACGAATATTTTAACAACCGTGAAGAACGAGCCTGACCGCATACCCAGATTTCCTCCAACGAGAGTGTTTGACTCTGCTTAGTTATTGAACTCGTTAAAACACACTATGCCAATTTCAATTTCGACTCCATCTTCGTATCGAGGCTGAGCTTAATTGATAGGAAATAGCGTGAAAACTATGCAAGTCAGCCGGATGAATCGAATGTACTGAATCAGCGATCAAAGAGTCGAGCATACGATGATAAATTCGAGGCTCGACAGTCGTTCGAACTTCGCGAGTGAGGTTATGAGCGGCTAGAAATAATACCAGAAGAGCGACCAGAGCTCCGTTTAATGTATCCAGGCCTTTCGAGATACTTTAATAACATCGAATGAAAAAAAAAGATCGTCGCCACACAAGTATAACATTCGAACACTGATTCGAGTATTTCGTGGTGTTCTGGGCTATACGGTGTATCGAGTGCTTCCAGAACTGGCCACCGGTATCGCATCAACAACAGATATCTATCTCCTCGCTCGTAAAAGCGTTGCAACCAACCACCCGTGCACGAGCGGCTGCGTGTGTACGAGTGTGTTGGTGCAAAAGCAACACACGGATGCAAACAAATCTTCGTACCACACGTAAAGATGGGAACAAAAAAATAATAATAAAACGAGAGAAACACAAAGCAAGTAATTTTCTATACGTACCCCCCTCCCCCCTAAGTCCAATGAAATACGATCCACCGTTCAACCATGGCACTCGCGTTTATATATTTCACCGACTTTTGTCACGCTCGGAATTATTATCGTTGGCTGGTTACTTTGCCGTCCGCGAGACAGTCACCACTTTTCATTAATTCGATATCTCTGTGGTTGTATACTCTGCTCGGTTCCTCTTCGTCCACCTCCACTGATTCTCGTCCGTTCACTCTCTATGTATATATATTTTTCCACTCTTCACCGAGCAGACTACGCTCGAGGAAGAGAGGAGTTACTCTATCCGCTCGCGCGATTTTCCGGGCGACGAAAAAGGCATTAGGCTCGATTCGCAAATGGATTCCCGCAGCAGCGACGAAGCCATTGGTCGAGGTCCGCGGGAAAACCGGACCGCCGCGACAGTGAGATTCGACACTGCGCTCCGACGACGCCGCCGCGACGGTGGCGCCGCGACGACGGCGGTTCGTCGTACCTGAGCAAAACAATTGGTAACGTGCGAAATGTGCATCAGCACTGTCGCCGATAATGTTGTTAAACATAGTGCATATAAAAGTAATTGTTAAATAAGTAACCATTTTTTTCACAATGGATTGTCACCAGGAGTCGGAATTCAACGTGAGTAAATGATAATCGTTCATCGATAGACGCGTCATTGCGTGATAGTGTCGTACGATTAGGTTAGAACGAGGAGGTTTTTGAGGTTAACTGTACGCAAACGAAATTGCATCGTTTTGTATTTAACGACTTTACAATGCACAGGGTGACAGCGCCGGTATCGACGAAAAAACGAAGGAATCAATTCTTCTCATGAAGAAAAAAATGCTTCGTTCCCAGTAAGTTAAAATTAATCATAATTTTTTAAATGTTTTTATTTTTATGAAGACGCTATTTTAATAATAAATAATTGAATACTGTGGAAAAAGGAATATTACATTAATTTTGTTTTTTTACAGCGATTTGATACTTCAATATAATAACAAATTAAAAGAGTGCGAACGACTGAAAGGTGATCTGTGCTCAGCGCAGGAAGAAGTCACTAAACTTAAGCGCGAGAGCAACGCCAATCTTGCCAAAGTCGTCAAACTAGAGTTGGTATGATTAAAAAAAATTATAACAAATTTTATTAATTGTGGAATTGCTCTGATTATCAAAGAAAACACTTGAATTATTGAATTAAATTTTGCAGCTAAATGCAGAAAACAAGAAGAGTCAACAGGATTTGGAAAGACGATTAGCCGACAAGGATGTCCTGATCGCCAGCGATAAATGCCACTTGCAACAGTTGGTATGCAAAGTTGAGGATATAGAGAATAAACATTCGGAAAAGTTGATGGAAGTAGAGTTGGAAAAATCATCGCTTGAAGGTAAACATTATGAATATTCTAAAAAAAGAATATGCTTTTTCCAAATTTTTTCAAGTTTCATTTAAACAAAAATGTTGTACACCCACTTCCTTCCCACTCAATTAAAAACAGAACTGCATTGCAGTGAAAGTGAAGAATCTGGAGCAAGAATTAAAGGCATTGAGGAAGTCGCACCTCACTGAAGTCACTAAGCTCGAAAAGACGATAAATGGTCTACCTCCTAAAACGAGAAAAGGAGCGATAAAGGGTAAGGTCGTTTAATTGGACTAAAACTACTGTCCATATTGTCTACAATTTTGAATGCTTTAATTTAATAAGCGTCCGTGGATTTCTACTGAACATAATTGAATATTCCAGTAGTCAAGGAGACGAACGATATCGGAGTGAACACCACCGGGGAACCTGTAAGAGCGCAACCGGTAAAACCAGTGACGGCGGAGAAGGGAGTTTTGACAAATGAATTTTACCACATCACGGATAACCCGTACCCGTTATTTTGCGACAAGTGCGAATCGTCGGTCGAGCCTAGCGTTGAAAAAATCTGTAAAATAATGACCGCGCATCCGCCGTTACTCACGGAAATGCTGTCGCCGGTCCGACGTCGTGGTGAGTTTGTTCGGTACGAGAATTACATTGCCCATTGTGGCAAGTCCGGAACTCATCGAACTCATCCTTTTCACTTTTAGAAATTCCTTCCGCCACCGTCTCACGCAGTCGACAGGATTCGAGAGCGTTCGATTCAAACGATCTCAAGTTCGGCCACAACGATTTTCGTCGCAACGACTTAGACCCCAGTCAAACGAGTATCAACGAATTTAACCGGGTAGATCCAATTCCGAGAAATTTCGTTTCACCGTTTGAGTCCACGCTCACCAACTTCCAGTCGTCGCCTGTCGCTCGTCCAATCGATACGGTGAACCCGGAACTTGAGAATCTTCGCCGAAAAGTGGAGACACTCGAGCGCAAGATAAAGAAGCGAAAGAGACAAAAATCGTCGGAGAACTGCTGTAATCAGTCGAGGTCCGTGAGTTGCTGCGGTCACGGACAGCCTTACGCGAACCAAGTGCCAAACTTATTTAACAACGGTCAGTTGGACATGATGACAGAATTTTGGAAGAGAATGGCGATGTTCACAAACGAGCCAGCCCCAACACTCGACAGACCTCGAAAAACCAAGAATAAGAAGACAATAAAACTGCGAAGGTTGAAGAAGAAAGCAAAAATTAAGAACATGAAGAAAATGAAAACTTGTGGTAGCACCGGTTGGGAAATCGAATCGGAGGATTGTGAAACAGAGATAAACGTCGATAATTCGGAGTCGCAAAATTCACATATATTGCGGATAAGGCCGAACGACGTAGAAACCATAGAATCATCGCCCGTAAAAGTCGTGCCACATCGAATCGATAGATCAACGAAAAAAGGATCGTACATAGAAACCGCATCGAATCGAGCGTCGCCAGTCAAAGTTCCCGACAAGCCGGAGGATAATGGAAGAAAGAGCGTTTCTTCGTTCAGTGACGTCGAAGACGTGAGAATGGACGATAATTCCTCGACACACGAAACCGTCAAAAGCTCTGAGCAAACGACTAATTCGCGATGTCCGACGGTCGAGATTAAAGATCGTCCCAACAGCGTAACAGTTTCGAATTCTTCGGACGGGGAAATGACAAATATTTCTCACGATACTGCCGAATCCGCTTACTTCTCGGAAAAATCGGCAGGCGACGAAACGACTTCGATGTCTCATGAGGAGGGTTTACAAGTGAATCCTTTCGATGCGAATTTCAAAGTTGCTTTACCTACCGAGAAATCTGTTTTGAATTCAAAACAGAATTCGCGAGATTCGGATTTCGTTGGAGCTTCACAAAATTCGTCGATTGAAAAATCCGTTTCCGTGTGCTCCGATACGGATCTGAGCGACGTACCAGCCGAGGAGGACTTCGATGTCGATTTGCGGGATCAATTGATAACGCGCAAACGAAAACGATCATGCTCCCCGAAAGTTACCAAGCGAACGACTCGATCGATGAAGAGTTTGTTCGGAAAAATTCGAGGGTTGAAGAAAAACACTGTTACGGGTGCCGTAAAAACGCGTCGCTCGGTCTCTTACGAGACTCGTAACCGACAGAAGATAACGAACGGTACGGAGACGGCAGAATATGAGGGAGAAGAAACGGTAAATACCGATTGTCCCTCAAGGGCTTCCTTGATCCTCGAGAGCGAGCCGGATGCTCGTGTCCCAGCGAAGAAGCAGCGTATAGCGCACGTACCGAAGAACGAAAGCACATCCGAGGAGCAGGAAAATCCTCCTACGAGAAAATCGCGACAAGCGGCCAAACAGATTAGTCAAAATACCGTAGAAAAATCTTCGAAATGCCCGAAGCCTACTACGCGTCGTTCGATCCTGAACGACAAAAAATCCGAGGATAATGATACGGTGACTGGTGGAGAAACATTGACTCTGGACAATCGGGAGATCATTCGACCGACATTGCCCGTGGGTGCGATGGAAATTTGTCGTCGAGAGCGCACACGAGCCAAGCGAAATTCGCCGATGGATTCGCCTTTGCCACTCAAACAGCCGGCAAACGGAAAACTCGAGGATCCAAGCCCGCCTAAATTTTCTAGCACCTCATCGAGCACGGAATCGCCAGCTTCTCCACCGGTCATCGAAGTTTCGCCGGAAATTCGTGAATCTCCGCAAAACCGTGAAACGGTTTCGAGAGAAATTTTCAACGATTACCAAGAGACTGAGAAAACAGCAGATCTTTCAGAGTCACCGTCAGAAGAAGATAACCAAATTGGTCCGAGCCTCACCGAGAAAATCACAAAATCTACGGGAACAAAATTAACGGAAATTTCGGACGCTGATGGTGCCGAAATAAACGAATCCGATAATCGAAAAATTTTGCACGCTGATGGTGCCGAAATAAACGAATCCGATAATCGAAAAATTTTGGACGCTGATGGTGCCGAAATAGGCGAACCCGATACTGGACAAATTTCGGACGCCGATAGTGCCAAATTAAGCGAACCCAATAGTCGAAAAATTTCGGACGCTGATGGTGCCGAAATAAACGAACCCAATAATCCAAAAATTTCGGACGCTGATGGTGCCGACATAAGGGAATTCGATAGTCGAAAAATTTCGGACGCTGATGGTGCTGAAATAAGCGAATCCGATAGTCGACAAATATCGGACGCAGATGGTGCCAAAATAAGCGAACCCGATAGTCGACAAATTTCGCAAATCGAAGATAAATATGGTGCAACCCTTTCGAAAAAGTTGGATGCATCAAGCGAATTCGGTAGTGCAGAAACAACGAAGGAGCAACCAATCCCGGAAGTATCCTTGACAGATTTGGACCAAATTGCGAAAGATCCAAAGGCGGTGCCGGATGAATCGGAAGTACGCTCGACGCCCACAGAAACGATCGAGGCAGCAGAGGACTGTGCGCCACCAACCGGGACTGAAGAAATCGATTCTCCGGAATCACCTGCCTCGTGTTCTTCGCTCGAAAAATTCCCAACGAACCCGGCGACGATCCGATCGCCCCTCTATTCGAACGTAAAATTAACCGAACCCTCAACACCTTTGCATCCAGAGTCCACCGATGAAAAGTCATCGCTGAACGCAGCGACGAACCTCGACTTCACGGACCCAGCCGAATCCTCGGAAGATCTTCCCAGTTTGACGAAATCGATTTTATTCTCCAAATTAACAGAGGTATCGTCTTTGCCGAAGAATCTCGTTTTGCCCCCGACGATTCCGGACGACGCGCGAACTGCAAAACCGGAGAATATACCGAGACCCTTTTCGAATCACCAATTGCCGGTACAGCCAGCTTTGCACCCGAAAAATCGTCAGCAACGTTTGCCGATTCACAACAAGGCTCTATTGCCGGTTCACCCACAGCTCTCATCGACTTCGACTTTACCGCACAAATCATCCACTCGACCGGCGGAGATTTCGGGTTCAACGATTTGTTTCACCGACAATCGCACCGAAGTCAAACTTCCTGCAAATGCCACCATTGCTTCGATATCGTCGAATAATTCTGCGGATAAACCGGCGGATGTGCCAAAAATTTGCGACAACAACGAAAAAGCTTCGTCGCTCTCCAAGGTTTACGACACAACTGTACGGAAGTATGTTGTTGCAGAAGTCGATTCGGAGATCGATTCATCTCCCCAAGTTCTTGACAATAATTTCGACGCCAAGAAAAAGAAGAAACCGACGAAGAGTCCTGCGAACGTTTGTCCCGAGGCGACGAAAGTTTTGAAGGAACTTCGGTCGAGGCAGGTCCTGAGCAGTCCCGCGACACCTGCGAATCAACGTAATTCGCCGGCGATGAAAAATTCGAAGGAAGAGACTGTCGACTGTAAATCTAACCTGATAACAATTCCCTGCCCGGCAATATTTCTCGGTCGTTATCTCGGGGAGCAGAAGAAGAAATCGAAATTCACAAAAATGCAAAGAATCGGCGCTATGGAATTGCTCGCGGCGGCAGGTACTTTTTCACACTTTTTATGTACAGAAAAATTAATTGATATCACTGAGGGTAACAAAAATTGTAATAAAACTAATTACCAAACGGTTACCGATTTCAGAAAAAATTGTGAAAGCCGAGTTGGATAGATTACTCGAGAGCGAAGAATGGACGAGTGAACTTCACCAAAGTGTGATCGCGAGGCTCAAAGAAGTCGCCAGCCGGCGTACGGTTGCCAAGTGAGTGATTCCCAATTTATTTACCAATTACTTTCGGTATTCATTCCGAAAAAAATAGTTTTCGTCGCAATTTTCTTTTTTTTTGTTTCAATTTTATATATATGTCCCATATTTGATTAGCGATCGAGAATCGTTTCAATTTTCTTTTACCTCTGTTCACAGGTGTATAGTCGATTTGCTGGTCGAAAGGGCAGCCCTTGACGAACCGCTGGATCGTACTCACACTCCTCCGGCTCCGGTGATGACGAGGTCACAACAGCGAATCGCTGCTTTGCTCAGTGGTCTAGATCGGGATGGAATAATGCCTGGCGTCTTCGAACTCGTTCAAGACGGAATCGAATTTGCGCTCTTCAGATTAGGTCATACTCCGGAGGTACTATTTTCCAGCCTGAATGTTAATACGTTTGAGTACATCGTTTTTCTTTCTTTGCATTGATCGAATTCATTGTTGATTATCAGTTTACGGTAATCGAAGGACTGGTCCGAATATTCACGGCAATGGCGCGGATGAAGAAGGACCGGGAACGGGTGAGAATACTGTGCTGCGATTCTCTTTACTGCCTAATTAGGAAAGCGTTTACCGTCATATACGTCGCTCTTACCGTATGGCCTGAAGTTTTTCCGATGCACGGATCGTGCGAGGGTAAGTTCCGGTTTCTAAACTATTTTTTTCAGATAAGAGGCGAAAATCGATGAGTTTGGTTTAAACGCAATTAACTGCACAAACGAATATTTTTGCAGACGAGTTGCCGAACTGCATAGCACATCTGATAAAGATAGATGAATGTACCAAGGAACAGGCTCCGAGGCTCATGCACCTTAAAAGGATGATCACGAATTTTTACAACTATCCCCAGTTTCAAGCGCGTTCCGGCGTTATTATAACAGGACTGATGCAGGCCCTGCAAAGTACGTTGATATTTTGTAAACCCGCGGTCAAGTAGACGCCGGGAACTAATTTCTTATTTTCATTTCCATTGGGGTAACAGAAAATTATACCGACGATCTGGAAGCAGCTGTCCTACTCATAGCAAAGAAGGAAGGCCCCGATTGGACGTACGACAAAATTATCAACGGAGGATTGATGAAGATAATTGACGACAGCAGTTATCCTTCGAGCTTCAACGCTATAAGCTTGCTCGGCGAGTAGCTCAACAAAGATTTAGATTTCTTCGCTTATCGGTGTAACAAGATATGTAATTTTGATGTTTTTCTTATCCCCCGTAGGTTTTATCCTGCGATCGTTTCCGCTCACTGATCCGCTGGGCGTGATGGAAAAGATCGGCGAAAAATTGTACCAGATGATCGAGTCCGGTGAAGGTACAGCGATTTTTTATGATTTTAGGTTACACATTTTTAAAACTTTTTGCCGTAAACCTTTCACTTGTTTTTGGCGCAGAGCGAACAATAAATATTTTTTTCTGTTCAGGACCGCCAGGTCAGCAGGAAGGAGTAGTTTCAGCGTTGATGAGTATCTCGCGGCGCGTGGAACATTACAACAAAATCGCGGGCATTGTATTGAATTGGACGCCCAGCCAAACGATGCAGATACGGACGACAGAGCAGTTGAGCGGATTCTTCAAGATGCGCTCGGTCGTGTATTGGAATCAGCGCAATCAATTGAGATTTAAAAATAATAATACGGTGAATGAGAAAAATAACAGAGATGAAAAAAAAGCTAGTCAAAAGGTTGCATAACGCAACGATTCAGTAGCTCGTCGCGTACCTCGTGCAGTGATAAAATTAGTAAAGCCATCGTGAAGTGGAAAACCGTACCTGCGAAACGAAATATGTAAAGCTCAAATAAAACCCAATCTTAATAAACTAATACATTCGAGGTTAAATCCGATGAAGGGTTTAAAAATGAAAAAAGTCCATTGTCTCAAAGTATCCTCTAATTGATCAATTGTCTGAAATCTACGATTCAATTACTCGAATATAATATAACGTGCCGAACAAACGAGGAACTTATGACTCGAGGAAACCCGGAATACCGGACACTGTAAAGATACATTCCAATGCGTATGCGGGCAACCGTGCACAGATGAAAGTCTTTTGCTGTACAAGTTCTCCGTAAAACGACGGAACAAGACGTCGTTCGACTTGGATGAATATTCATGAGTTTTACAGTCTATTGCGTTTCTTAATCAAGACCACTGGAGCCTGGTGGTATTAGAGGAGAGTCTTCATTACCGTGAATAACGAAGGTAAAATAAATAATTGGACTAGACCGGCCGGTGGAGCTCGATGGTTCCGGTGGTGTAACCACTGGTCAGTCATGAAACCCGTACAGAAGACTCCCGGAAGAGACAAACGGAGCTGCGGTATTGTTTGAGATAATTAGAATAAGGAAACATTTTTTTATGAAAAACGATTAGTTTGTAGAAAAAACGAAATTATCACCATCATAAGCTCGGAGGAAAACATTTGCATGAAAAGGGTATAATTGGAAGAGGTCAGCTTCCGCGAATCAGCTATTTTGAATTTCACAATTTGAAGCACTCGTCGGAAGTCTGCAAAACGGATGGATTGACGGGTACAATGATGATTAAAAAAATAAACTCGTTTCATGGTTTTTTTTCCGTGATTTCGATATTTATGCTATTTAAACATTTTGGGAAACAAGATTACAGGCTTTCGTATTCGCTCTCAATAATGGATAATAATAATAATTAAATATTCAACATATTCGTAAGCTTCCATACGCAGAGCAGCACGCTAAGTTTAATACATGTACATGGGTTTGTTTTGTTTGTTTTTTTTTTATCATTCATATTTTCACCATCCTCAGTATTCTTAATTCGTTACCGCTTTACTCTATCGTCGTTATTTATCGTATTATCTTTACAAAAATAATTGAACAATGTTCCCGGTGCAACATTGCCGATTCGGTGAATAAATTTGCAACTTCTTTTCTTTTTTGTATTTCGAATTTTCTTCTTTCAAATTAATATAAATAATGGACATTTTAGCGGTTTATGCATCTTACGGTTGGTTTTCGTTCTTCTGTATACATGTTTTAGGTGTTTCCCATTATTATGAGGCTTTCATTTTCGTAGCATTTTATTCATTAGCTTTATTTCCCATTTAGTTTTTGTGATGTGTATGTCTGTATGTATTTGTGTCGTTTATCGTTTTGTTCCTTATGCCGATTCAAATAACTATTATGCCTTTCTTTTTTTTCTTTCTTTCTTCATTTCGCTTATCTCTCACATTTTTTTCTCTCATTTATTTCATCAGTTCAATGACGTGTCTCTTTGGTACATTTGCAACGGACAGCGTACCGCAAGTACGGATTTGGTGTATGTCGAACGGGGTACCTACCATCCGCCGGTCATAAAGCGCACGCGTTACTTTAGCGATTAGAAAAAAAAAACATAAAAAAAAAGATTCCATTGTTATTAAGAATGCGAGGCGACGATATTGCGGCTCGTAGGGAGTTCGAACTTGACCGAAATTACGAGCAAAGAAAATTCCGAACTAATTCATGTTTTTTATATATATATGTATACTTTTCCACGACACGATGATGAACGCTGCCCGGAAAGTCGGAGGGCAAGACGGAAGTGAGCAGATCAGAACACGGCCGTGAATTCCGAAAAATCACAATAATCAAATATTGCGACTCAATCGTCGAAAGATCATTCGATCGAAGCTTGTCGACGATTGTCGAACGATTGGAAACTCGTTCGCAGTCTTCTCGGCGCGCGTATATTTGTACCCGATGTCGCATAATCGATACTTTTTTTTAAATATATTTTTTAATTCATTTTATCTCTGCTATGTTCTTCCGTCAAAATTTTGTTTTTCTTTAACATTCGCAATCATCGGTCGAGCTCGAAGATTCACGAGCACGATATCGTACCCTCTTTCTTAATGGTTCTTAGCTCGATTAAACGGCGCTGTCTGATGTACTAAAAATGCCACCACTGTCTACAAATATTATTTTACATTTCGGTCACTATTTTCGAAGGTAAGGGGGTCGGGGAGGAATCGTTCTTTCTTTTAGTAGTTATAGCAGACGTACAGTGTTTTTTTTCTTTTACGATTCATGATTTTTCTCTCTTCGTATCTTTTGTTCTCTGCTTGTTTCAATCTATGACACTTGGTTCTTCGATTCTACGGTATTAAGGCAACTATTTCATCGTCCACAGAGTCAAATTGCGAAAAATCGTAATTTCGACCACGCGGCCGAAGTTAGGCGTGGAAAGCGTATTGAAAAAAAAAAACACAAAGGCCCACCGCTGGCACAGAGGCTCGACGCTCGTCTCGATCGGTAATTAGAAGAAAAAGATTTCTTTATCGACGTATCGATAATCTTTCCGAGTTAACATTTGTTTTCTTTCTTTCTCACGAATATCCCGAAACCGAAAGAGAAACCATCAGCTACACTACTAATTGTCTGTTCTGCATTTTTCTTTTCCCTCTATCTTTACGACTAATAATATTGGTAATAATTAATTAATTAATAATTAATAATCGGTATTAGATAATAGATAATTAATAATAGATAATAGATAATAATAAATTAGGAACCAAGTACAATATATAAAGTATGATGAGAAATTAAATTAAATATTAAACTAGATTGTAGGTTTTTTTCGATTAGCTACGAGGACTATTTATAGATCGCGTTGCGGTACGCGTTTTTTGTTTCCTTCAAATTTCATCAGCGAGTCAATATTTCACTTTTTCGTTTTTCCAGGGACTTTCTTTCCTCTCTGTATCTACAGTTCGTCCAAGGTCCGTGCGGATGAGAAATACTGGCGCGATCTTCGCGTACCGCAAATTTAATCTTAAGCAGTATCATTCGGCGATTGACAAATACTGGGGGGGAAGAGAGAGGAATTCGTCTCGACGTTTTGCAAGTATTTTGCGACGAATGTGTTTTTTTTTCTGAACGTCGAAAATATTCGGAAGGTCATTCGCTTCGAGTATCTACAAATGTACAAATTATCGATTCGATAACTCGTCCGTCTTTTCCGTGGGAGGTGATTTCTTTTCTTTAGTGCGTTAAATTTCTATGTTTCAAATTAATTTTTCCGAAAGAAAAAAACGGAAGACGGAACTCGATCGTGGAGCGATCCCAGCTACTCTATTTACACGCAAGACACTTTTTTCGTTCACGAAATTTCGACGCTAGCGACGAGGTTGTTTTTTTTCGTTTTTCTTTAATCGTTTTAGGCTTCGAAAAAAGAATTCGACGTCGCAGTTGCAGGCGAAATTCGTAGGTCAGCGGATTCCCGAAAAAACTCCCACTGTTCGATACATGAAATATCAAAAGGCACAGAGTGCTCGACGTCGAGCGGAACTTTTACTTTTTATCAGAGACAGGAATTACTCAATTTTTTTTGTTTTCTGTAA
The DNA here is from genome assembly GCA_030522665.1 of Ichneumoninae sp. A BG-2022a. Classification (NCBI taxonomy): domain Eukaryota; kingdom Metazoa; phylum Arthropoda; class Insecta; order Hymenoptera; family Ichneumonidae; species Ichneumoninae sp. A BG-2022a. Next base: position 25,740 of record JAPYZC010001834.1, on the reverse strand, counting down.
AATCTTTCAACTTTTCCTCCCAGGAAGAAAAGTTGATGAAAACGATTTTAAACCGGTTTGGAACGACATGCTTTTTCTCTTCATTATTTGTAACACGGTAGTTGCAGATAAATACGTGAAGGAGGGAAAGCGATTTTCTTCGGATGGCCAAAGTACAAACGAAATCGTGGTCGTGTTCGACTGGACGGAGATCCGACGAAACCGCCGAATCGGGAATGTCTCGACGATAGTCTATCTTGTGTGTGACAACAAAAGAAAACGGGAAAAAGTACCGTTAATACAATTTTGTTTTCTCTCGCTTTTGCTTTTCTCTTGCTAATCAAAAAAATGTTAATTTCTTTTGTAATTTTTTTCTTTGTTCGTCTGTTTTTTTCTCGATAGAATTATATGGCTCGGAAATCTAACTCACTTTTAATTATCGGCTACAACTAATTCGTTCGTCGTCTTCGTCGTTCGGCGATGCTCGTCTCAGTATTTTTTTCTTTTTTCGATGAAGATAGAAGAAAAAATTGTTGCTAACGCGATCGACGCCGCGGTCGTGATCGCTGCTCGTAGCTCGATCGACGTTGATCGCCGGCTTGTTCATCTTTCTTTTACTCCTCGTCTTCGTCGTCATTTTGTCTTTCTCTATTCGCTTTCTTCAGTGCTGTATTTTTTTTCTTCTAATTTTGGAGATGTTCTCCGCAGTTCCGAAATCCTCAATGACTGGAGCCTCTTTTCGCCTCGTTCACGGAAGCCATTCTCGCCGACTCCATCTGCGAGTAATCGTTCCATCCGGGCATTCGGGTTTGCTCTATCGACGGGCACATCGTCTGCGGAGAACGGAAAAATAAATTAATCAATAAGATTTACATATTCACAAGAGAGCTCGGCGAATACTTCAAGTACACGAGGTACCAAGTACTTCAACTACTTGGATATTTAAGTACTCAAGTCCTCGAGTATTTAATGTACACGAGTACTTAAATATATAATTGGAGCACCCAAAGTATTTGCTCAGCTCCGATTTACAACAATGTCGCGATGTAGATTCGCAGCGAGTCGAACTTACCGAGCCGTTTGGATTCTTGGCCATGAAGATCATTAGGGAGCGGCTGCGGTTGCTGAACGGCCTCAGCTCCGGATCTCGGCCAGGACCATCCACCGTATCGACGCAGGTACTGCTGGGGGAAACGACGCAACTACGCTTTAGTCATTATGGCTCGCTTGCTTACTTTTTTTTTCTACAGCCAACGTGTAGATACGCTTCTTCTAACTCGAATATGGGTACAGGTGCTAATAGCAGCCGAGTGAATGAAACAAGAAGGATATGGAAAGGAAGCGAAAAAAATATAAAAATATAAAATGGAAGGAGAAAAAAAAATGAGAAAAAGTAACCGTTTATTACCTCGTGCGCATTTCCTTCTGCTTGCGTTTACAGTGAATGTACGCGGCTATACAGATAATAACGACGAGGAATACTGCTATCGTGGCACCGCCGGCGATGCTGGCCGTCTCCAGCATTACCCGTTGCCTGGAAGCTGCAAAGTGAAAAAAGAAAAATATTTTTGAAAAATCGCACTTTTTATTTTTACCATCGTTGAGCGTATCTCTGTCGACGAATACATTATTTTTGGAACACTAGAAAATAGACCGGCGATATAGTGAGAGAAATTGTGTGGGTGTGTGTGTGTGAGTGTGTTTTTTGAAGTAACAGAGCACTCACGCAAGTAGGAACCATCCAAATCCTTGAACTCGCACCTCTGTCCTATGAAGCCGTTGGCGCATCTGGAAGCAATAAAAAAGGGGGTCGGACTTTAGATCAATATTTTTCATTGAGACAATAAATTCAAGACAATGAGTAACGGTGAAAATTTATTTCTAAAAATATATGAATTAATATGATATTAAATGTACAAATATAATGTTTTTTTATTTGACGACAATATAGAATACACGTATATTTCTGAAGGTTTTTTTTTGTTTCCAACGTCGAAGATAAGTAAGACCGGAAACGAGCCGAGGGATCCCACGAAGGCGTCTGGTCAATTAGCGCTAGGGGCTTTATAACAGTTAAAAACGTGGCAGCGAAGGGAGTATATACACTGTGTGTATTTTAGCTCTCACAGCTCGTTGGATTTTCGGTCATTGCGAGAGTTCGTTCGCGCGATAGGAAACGACGACGAGACGAGACGAGAGAGACGGATCGGCGACGACCGGTGCGAATCAATTAACTCTGCTTAATTATCCAATCAAAAGAGGAAGCAACAATAAAAATACCGAGCGGTTGTTAATTAATCCGGGATTCGTGGTACACTCAGTTTCGAATTCGTCTCGACTGCAGCCGGCGATAAAAACGTATGAATGAAGGATAACACGGTGAAGGCTCCAGCGCTGACGAATCTCAGCTGCGCGCAAGATAGTTTAGCAGAAAAGGTGAAAACAGTCAAAAAAACTATTCACACAGTCAAAAAACATGTCTCGTTCACAAACGTTACAATTTTTTTTTTTTTTTTTTCAATTTTCACGAGATATTTTTGGTTCCCGTTAATTTTACAATATTTTTTATTTTCAGTCAATTGTATAATTTTTTTTTTTTCAAACACGGATAACTGTTCATCGACTAGAAGACTCGTATCTACACGGTTGTGATAAGATACCGTACGATAAAAACTCCTGATCGCCGAGTGACAATCCAGAGAATAAAGTGCTCGGCAATTCTGTGATAGGAGGAAACGTAGTTTTTGCTTGATCTTAATATCTCAGCTAATTACGATTCTCCGGAGGTATTTTGTGGCTGTTCTATGTGGCACTATCTCATGGCTGGAGCTCGAAAAAGCACGCAATGCGCGGACGCTTGTGTGAACGGCACATGTGTGTGAGCGTCCGTGTGTGTGCAAGTCGATGGTCTCGGCTCGTAGTTAACGCGCGGGGAATGAGAGCGAGGAAAGGAGATAAGTGGAACGTGGAGGAAGATATACGCAGGGGAAAGAGGAACGAGCGATGGGTGACTCGATTAGATCGGCTTAAAAAAAAAATCTTATCGCCGAGTTTACATTGGCCCTGCCGTTAAGTGCCGCAGGCGTGGAACCACTAGACACACCTGTGCTCCAAATTACCACAAAAATTGTCAAGCGAATCGAATAAAATTTCACAACAAGACTATGAGGAAAGAAAAAAATAATCGCCGTACATTAAAAAAAAACGAAATAAAAAATAAAACACCCTTCAAGTTTTCGGCGCTAAATCGAATGCCATAAAATATTCTGGATGGAAAAATCGTAAGAATGGATTTTAAAAAAAATGGAATTTCAAAGTTTTCCGACGAATGAAGCGAAAAAAATTATTTTTTTTAAGTACAGAGATAGAAAAGAGACGCGAGTCATCGAAATGTGAGGTTTTAAAAGGGCGAACTGGATCTCTAGAATCGTAGAAAAATGAGCGCCAAAGAACAACGGACGAGTTGGTGGGAAAGCGGAACGGGATGGGAAAAGGAAATTTTTGTCGTTCTTCGAGAATTATCACGAAATCCATACGGCTGCGAGTCGGAGACTTTGGTTTTCGGCTGCTGCACTGTCGTGGGCGATGCAACACGCGCCGGTAGCCGAGAGTGAGAAAAGAGGAATTCCGTAGGAACGTGTCGGGCCAAGGGAAGCGAGGATTATCGAATGAATTCAGAGGGAATAGGAATACGGAATAGGTGAAGGTCGGAGCCGCTCGCGGACCGTGGCTTTGACGCCTAGCTGCACGGTAAATAATGCAAGTTAAAAAAAAAGAAGCGAAAGATTATGCGAGACGAGAAGAGAGATCGTCGATTGGTCGCACAATGCGGTAGCAAGTTGTGGTGATTTGTGATCGGTACGTGCACGACGATTTTTCCCACGGAATCTTTAGCGCGGCGAATAAGCGAAATTTCTCCTTGAACCGCGTTCGCTGTAAAGATTTTATCGTTAAAAATCTTCGACGAATTTATCACATCGGTATTCGGCTCGTTACGATTTTCTACCAAAAAATAATTGCGGTATTAAGTAAAGAAAAATTTGAATCGACGGCCTGTTAGTTCGATCAACGTGCTATTTCTTTCGATCAACCAAACATTTGTTTCGCCATCCGTAAGCGCACATTTTGTTGACTCGATTGATTTTTTTTCTCTATGTACAATTTTTTTCAGATCTCGAATTTTTAATGGAACGATGATTATTATACGCACTTAATAGTAAAATACAAGACCTCTAGGCATTCACAATGTAGGTGTATAATAATGATAATAAATAACAATGTTTATTATTATTATAAGAATTATAAAATCATTACGATAGGCAATAGAATATTCGGCGACTCGAAATTAAAAGAATGTTACGTTATATGTATATAAAGTAAATACTATAATATAATTAATTATTGTACAATTGAATATGAGGGTTTTTAGGTAGCAGATTCAGGATAATTCGTAGGACAGACTTGGGATTGTGTCGACGTGAAAGTTGAATGCAATCGAGTGTGGAATTAAAATACTGTGGTAGCGATCGGCGGGCTGAAACTTCAACGGATAACAAGGGTAATCGGGGTGGTGTACTGTTCGAACGAGAGGAAAGGCAAGCAAAGAAGAAGAAACCGATGGCAAAGCGATCGGCGAGGAGCGGAGCAAGGCGAGGCGCGCAAAACTCGATGCTGTCTCGGTGCTCGCTCGAGCTTCTCGTTTCCCACGGTGTTTGCTTTGTCGAGAGCGCGAATCGACGGGGAGGCCGAAATTTTTTCGTTTCGCATCGACGGAAGAGCGAGCTGGAGAAAGAATAAGAAATCGGGAAGAAGAGACGAAGAACTAAAAAGAAAACAAAATTACCATCGTCACAGGGAACAAACGATTAAAGTACATTGAGAGAAAAACCGGAGTGTTTTAGAAAAAATAATTAAAAGGCAATCAAAATTATTTCACCTCAAAGCTAATATTCCTACGAGACAATAAAAAGGTAACAATAAAAATGGAAAAAAGAAAATTTCACAGATTTTGTTTTTCTTTTTTTATTCTTAATATAAAGAATAAATCAATTATGGGACCACAAAACGCAGCTCGACGAGTGAAGAACCCTTCGATGACTTTCCAGTTGACGTAAGAACTTCGAGTTACCGCCGAGTGTAATTGAGTCGCAGCGGTTCATCAAAGGTCTATTATAATAACAATGCGTAACGCACAGAATCCCACGGGCCGGGGGGTTTTTTCGCTGTCGACTGTGGAGCAGTGAAACCGCGTGTACGTAGACCCAGTGCGACACTCCTCGCAGCAGTCTGTTAGAATAGAGTAGGGCACGCAGTGAAGAAGAAAAAAAGACGCGCTTACGCCTCTGTAATAGAGTCGTGGAGGAATGACGATCGAGGCTTTTGCTCCTTTGTGCACTCGAGGATACAGGGACTTTCAGAAATTGCACATAATTGCCCTATTTCATCTAAACAATTATAATTGCACATGAGAAAGAGACTTCTCGAGAAAAAAAATCAATAAAAAATGTACTAAATAATAATCACCAAAACGCAAAAAAAAACACTTCGATATTTCGACATCAATCTTTTTTTATATAACAGAATTAACAAAAATTACTTTCGACAGAAACACGGACACTTTTCGGTACTTGCACGAAACATCAATTTGTGAAAAAAAAAAACCAACGAGACGACAAAAAATGATTCGATATTTCGACGTCAATCTTTTTTATGTATACGGTAATTCAAGAACAAAAATTACTTATGGCGTAAACATCGATACTTTTTGGTACTTGCATGTAATGTTATTGTACGAAAAAAAAAAATAGAATTAAAAAAGGTTCTTGTGTTAAAATACTTGTGAATGAATGTAGCTTCGGTATGAATTTTTGTGCCGGCCTGTATAGCCGTATAGCGCGGAAGGTGGGCAAAGGCGAGCAGCAGGAGAGAGGGACATACCGAGAGAGAGAATTTACCGCTCGTTTCACGCAGAGCGACGAGAACACGTTGAGAGCAATACAAGAGAGAGGCCGAGGGGGTCGGTGGCTGGGAAAAACCCGGTGACCCTTTGGGCGCGCGACACAATGCTCCTCTGTGCTGTCGGTGTGTCTATCCCTCGTGTACACGGTAGTGAATCAGTGAAGAGGCGAGAATGAGCTGACGAGAAGAAATGTACACGCGGAGGGTGAGTTCCGCGAAGACATCCGCCTCCGTCCTTGTGCGAAGATTGCAGACGGACCGAGGGAATTCCTGTCTTCGATGGGCCTCGTAAATTGAGAGGTAAATTGGAAGGAGCCGCGCTCCGCGCCTTCCACGCTCAAGAATCGCGTCCGAGATTGAATAAGTCATTATCTCCTTTTCTCGCGAAGTGTGAAATAAGAAGGAGCAGGTGGAACCGTGAGAATAATCATATTTCCCGCCTCATTGTCGAGCTCCCATATGATTCTGTTTACGAAACTGACCACCCCGAATATCATTTTTCTCACGCATTGCTCGGTTCTTACATTTTTTACAATTAGACCGAATAAAAATTATTATTATTATAGCAAATAAATTTCAAACAATAAAAGTGAATATCAATAAATTATTATTACTATTAATCAATCGATTAATCATCAAATTTGAATATAATGTTAATAATAATATTATATTCAAATTTGATGATTTGAATATTCAGGTAAAAAAATAAAAAAGTATATAATCGAGTACTTACAGGCAGTTGTAGAGCAGGGACTCTTGAATTTTGACGGTGAAGCATGTAGCACCGTTAAGACAGTACCATTCCGCGTAATCGGGCGGACATGTGTACATGTGGAATGTGATGTTGGGCCTTGGTGTCGGCGTCGGTGGTCTCGGCTTGGGCGTCGACCGGGACGAGCACGCGTCTGGGAAACACACAAACAAACACAATTTTATCCAATTGTTAATTCCTCGTTCGAGCACGTGGTTCGTGCAAGACATTTTCATCTCCGTAAGGTTCGTCCGGTTTCGCGACGCGCAGACCGAAACGAGAACCGAAAGAGGAACGCCGAACCCACGCATCGTCTTACTTCGCTAACTAGCCGACGTCCTCCGCGACAAAAGGAAAACGAGCGAGCTAACACGTAGCGCATAATTGACAACCTCTTAACGTCCTAACGCTTCTAGCATGTAGGTCGACGAGTCCTCGTAACGGAGATGCATTAATTTAATTTAACCCATTTTCAGACCTTCATTTAATAATTGTTGAACAGATTATATATTTCTCCACCCTCCCCCCCCCCCCGTTACACGTTGATCGAAAAAAAAATTACGATTCAATTTTGGAAAATCTTTGTTATAATTATTTTTGTGACAAAAACCACTCACTGCGCGATACCAATAAGTTATTTTTGGTTTATTTTATTTGAGTCAAATTTTGTGTAAAAAATTATTCATGTGTGATTCGATTCATGTTTCTTTATAATGGGCAGACAGACAGACGGATGGACGGACAGACAGAAATGGGTAAACGTTTTTTGATATTCCAATAAGACTTGTACAAAATGTTTCCGGACCATAATCGTATACTGATAAATAAATTGTAAATTTAATGTACGGGAACTTGAAATTTGCTAACATTACTCATATTAATTAAGCACTAATGTACTTTGCTTGTGAAATAAATATACCAAATGTTAAAATGACAAATCTTTTGCTTGAAATTTACTTTTTTTTTCTTACGTAAAAGACATTTCTACCGAAATCGGCACCGCAAAGCGTGTCCGCAAAAATCCTCAGGATAATAACCTACGAGCTTACATTGTAATATATATCGAGGCAGACAATGGACAGTACGACGATATTTTTGTGAGCGGTGGGGAAGGGTGGTTTGTTGTTCCCCCTTGCGAAATGTGACGTGGCGCATGTAGGGCGTCCGTGTGTATTATACGAGCCCTGGGATAAGTGTATACGCGGAGATCCACGCCCCGCGAGGTTTCCACCGGCTGCGAAAGTGCGTTACACGTCAGGACATACACGTACAATGTGCTCGGTGAAGGAGGCCAAAGGAGAAAAAAAGAAGAAAAAAGAGCGGAGGGTTGAAGTGGATCGGGCGAGTGGAAGCGAACCACGAGCGACGTTGCGCCCGGGCCCAACGATCGATTGACTTGTTTAACGACTAATGGACGAGTGCGCGTGCTGCACTCAGCGCCATTGTCCGAGCTAGATTGCCAACGAGAGAAAACGAAAACACAGTCGGCGACCGAAGAAAAAAAATTCCGTTTCCAAATCAAAGACGCGAAAGAAATAAAAATAAACCGCTCAGCCAATATAATTGATGTGAAAAATATAATTGATATAAAAAATATAATAATATATATAATTATAGATGATATAATTTTTGTTTGTTTAATCATTTATTTTTTAAATCTTCTTTGGAGTGGGTCGGCCGGTTTTCATATTAAACGATGCGAGTAAAAAGAAATCCTCGCATTCCTATATAGAACGAGACGGAGCAAAAGAAGAAAACAGAATGGGGCAGCCATGTGAGGAGTGCCCAGAGCCAGAAGAATCAGGCGAAATGGAGCGTTGTAGAAAAAAAAATAATTCCGGCACGAGTGAGCGAAGAATCAGGCGAGAGCACACGGGAAGGAGCCGGAGAACAATAGTCCCCCCAATGTATTCCAGACTCGACGGGGTGTTCGCCTTCCTCTCATTCTCGTTATTCCTCGCTTTCCGATCTCCCACCGACCCTAAATACTTCGCGATCGTCTTTCGACGCGATTTTTCACCTATTTATACACGAACGATAATTCGAAAAATTTTCTTGCAATTTTTTAAATGAAAATAAAAAAGAAAAACAATTTTAAGAGATCTTTAGTCAATTATTATTTGAATGACATTTTTTGAGAGGGTTAAAGTGGGCAGGGCCGTTGAGGTAACTTCAGACGATCGAGCCGTAGACTTCGCCGCTTTTCGTCCGGTCCTTGGCGGATCGCGTGTTTCGACGAAGAAATTCCACCGGATCGATAGCCTGGATTCGTGACTATCGGACGAACTTCCTCGCCTCGCGAGAGGAGCTCGGAGACCCACCTAGGGTGGAACGATCGTCGACGCGCTCCGAGGCGGCCATAGAGACTCGAAATACTCCGGAGGAAGAACGACGAGCAGACCCGAAAGGATCGAACGCCGAAGGAACGAGGATAAAGTGGTCTGCACTGGGCGCATGCGCACGTGAGCTAAACAACCGGATCGCATCTGTTCCGAATTGGTCTGGAGCCTTCTATCTGTCACCTGTTGAAATTTAACAATCTGCTGCGCTCGCTTGCCGAGCGTCACTTCTCCGACATGCCTTTGCAGAAAAAAAAAGCGTGAGTAAAATAAGAAACGGTGCGCGAAGAATAAAGAAAAAAAATGTAAAAAAAACATTATAATGCCGAAGGAGAAAAAAAAGCGAAAAAGAAAATTGCGAGAAAAAAAAATGAGCAAAGCGAGAAAAATGTAGAGGGAGAAAATGAGCAAGAACGAAACCGCATTTTATTTGGTAGACGCGTGCACGAAACGACATTGGCTGCCTCTTGTGAGCAAAATGTATAATAATGGGAGAGAGAAAAATAAAACAACCTCTGCGTCTGTCCCGCTGCGGAATGAATGTCGGGTTTACCGTACTACAGTATAACGCGGAAATTTAAGTAACAGCAGTAGAGACGTAACCACTGGTTTCAACGCCCATGTCCCCGTACACCGCATGACATGCGAGTACCGCCCCCCCCCCCCCCCCCCCCTCCACCCTTACCATCGCCCGCCCGAATACCTCCGGCTGTCGCTGATAAATACCTTCGTTCTCGGTATTTTACCGACTCGACGAATCAATATACGGCTTTTAGTGAAATTCGTCGTCACGAGAGTAAAGCGTCGCCCGAATAGCGTAAAAAACAACGATAAAAAGTACTCGTCGCCCGTCCCAATACCGAGAAACAAAAAAAATTTCCACGATCTTAAAAAATACGTCACACACGTAAAAAAAAAAATATTACGTATATAAAAAAATCTCATCAGCAAATATCCACAATTTGTTTTTAGTCGCAATTTTAGTGTAAGTAATTTTTAGTTTAACTCTTTGAAACATAGGAATCGCAGATGACACACCTCTTTGAATTCAGGAAAAACTTCATACTTGTAAAAAAAAAGTATGCCTCAAATGCTAAGAAAAAAGTTGTGAAACAAACGAGTCAAAGGTTTGTAATAAAATCTTTAAAAAAAACGGGCTGTGAGCTCTGCGGACCAGAAATTTTCACTGAACGCACAAACCCTTTTTTCGACCGCGCGAATCTCACAGCAACGATATAACACGAGAAAGCTTCGTACCTGCAATTCCGAACAGCGTGTAGGATATAATGAGTAGCGTCGCTAGATAGGGCGGAATCCTGCTTCTTCTTCTGCCCGAGGAACCGGAAAAGGCCGTGCCAGCGGTGTCCCTTTGGTTTCGCGCCGTCCCCCGTTCCCTGTCGTCGTCGACGTGGTGGTGATGGCCCCGGACGATTAGATCGACGTAATCCGGACTCGTTCCCCATTCCGATCTCGGGTCCGTTCTGGAAGCCTCCGCACTCCCCGTCGTCGCCGTCCCCGTTGAGGATTCCGTCGAGGTCGTTGACCCGCAACATCTACTCGTCCTGTGCAACCGTTGTCTCCGCGCTAATCTCTGATTATCCCGAATCTCCTCGACCCGGTGAAGCTTGCAGTCGGTTAAATCGTCCAGCGACAATCTCTCACTGTTTTTTCGCGCTTGAAAAAATTCCTCCTGACCGTCCTCGTCGCGGTCCGCCGAGAGTCTCGAGCACTCCTGAGCGTTCTCGCGAATTTGGTGATCCATCGGAGCTTCCGAGGCGATTCTCGATCGCTCCTGGCGCAGCTGACGCACCTGACGCGACTGCGTTCTCTTCTGGTGATCGTCCTCGCTCGTCGCGAACAACCTCTCGTACTCCGGGCTGCCGACCCGGTTCGGAACGTACGTATCCTCGATCCACCTGGGATCCTGGATCGTGCCGGAGGGATTCTTCTCCCAGTCCCTCCGGCGATTTTGGTGGTGATGAACGGAATTCATAGCGGCCGTCGCCGCCGTCGTCGTCGTCGTGCCGGCAACGACTTCGCTCGCTACACCGACAGAGCCCGATGAACCAGCCGTTGTCGCTGTCGTCTCGAAACTCTGAACCGTCGCGCAGCAGCCACCACCTGGCCCGCAACTCCGACGCACGTGCCGCCGTCTCCCTGTAACCAAATATCCGAACGTTAGCCTTCTGTACTACGTGTAAAGCGTGTGTATATATATATATATATTTTTTTTTTCATCATTTTTTTTTTCGTATATACGGATGTGCGTGCGAGGGTTTCGTGGACAAAGCATCGCGGATTCCTGGGCAGGATCGAATTTATAGTCGGGTGGGGCGAAATTTAGTTTGAACTTGTGTCGAGGTTTTGGATTGAGTCAAGTTCGGTCTCGAGATCGGGTTTAGGACGATGATACGGGTAGTAGATCGGCAACGAAAACTGTCTCCAAATGGCATTTGTTACAGTTTTTGTTACCGACCGGGCACGGGGTTTAAACTTGGGTCAAGTTTAAGCTCCAGATCGGCCTTAAGGGGAAGTAAAATATGGCGGTCGGTAATGAAAACTGTAATGAACTTTTCCCAAGGGTGCTAACTTTTTTGAAGAAAAAGCAAATTCCGGCCGGATTCGCACGGTAATTTCGCAAGCGGCCCGAATTCATTTTTTTCCCAAAAAAATTAGCACTTGAATAAAGTTAATTTGAAAATTGCAACTATCTTTCTCGCACGCACGGCTGTTTCACTTCCCCTTAAGATTATGCGAAAACCTCCACTGACCGAGGCCAAACCGGCTCGGTCGGTAACAAAAACTGTAACGATATTGATTTACCGTAGATTAAAAAAAAGTTTTCGCATGGCATTCTCGTTACAGTTCACGTTACCGTCCAAGCGCGTATAGGCGAACGGGAAGGGCATTGATAATCTTGCCAGTCAGCAGTAATTTTGTACAGATTACATTTTTTGTATTCTTATAAAAAATTGGTCGCAAGACGATTGAGTCTTGCGATAATTGTAGCTATGCGTTCATTTTTTTAAATGTACAGTAAATTACGACATCCTCAGCGGTGTTGAATAATAGCATTCATCAATGCTAAGACACTGCGGCTATCCGTGAGTCGCGGTGAATAGGTCGCGAGAGCGAGTGCGTCAGTCGCGCGTTAAAACTCGACGATCAGGACGAGGGGGGAGGGAAATCGGCGGCTTCTTCGTATCTCTTCAACTAGATAGAGGATAGTCTAAGTGGCGCGTGATGCGGCCCTCCCACACCGGTTTCGCAATTGCATCACTGGAACGTGATTTTTTTTCTACTTCGCTCGCTTATCCGTGTCGTACAAATTAAGTATGGAAAAATTATCGCCGTCCGCGTTTTTTTTTTCAACATTCTTCCGCGGTCGGCAAAGCCGCAGATATTTGTTAAGTCATCCAAATGAATTTTTTCTGAGTAACGATTTTGTTTTAATCCTGTAATAATAAATAAAAACAATTCTGAATAACGGTTTTTTATGTATTATTCAGGAAAAATGAATAATCATTTTTTAAATCCATTATTCATGAAAAATGTTGTTTCTTTCTGAATAATAATTTTTTTTAAATCCGTTTAACGTGATTTTTTTTTATACTTCGCCCGCTTATCCGTGTCGTACAAATTAAATATGGAAAAATTATCGCCGTCCGCGTTTTTTTTTTCAACATTCTCTCGCGGTCGCAAAGCCGAAGATCTGTTAAGTCATCTAAACGATTTTTTTCTGAGTAAAGATTTTGTTTTAATCCAGTAATAATAAATAATAAAAATTCTGAATAACGGTTTTTTAATGCATTATTCAGGAAAAATGAATAATAATTTTTTTTAATCCATTATTCAGGAAAAATGTTGTTTCTTTCTGAATAATAATGTTTTTTAATCCGTTACTCAGCATTTATTTTCCATTCTGAGCAAAGATTTTTTTGTTCTTATTCATTACTCAGAATTTTTTTTCTGAGTTATTTCCGTACTCGACGGTAATAGTTTGACGTTCACACGGTTCAAGTCGTTTCCGACACGAACGGCTAACAGACGCACGATACTGATAACGCGATGACGTTGAGATTGTTATTGTCGATACGGCGCCATCGAAGTCCAAGATTATTGACACGGATACCTGCGGAGATATTTCACGGCCTCTCGCCCGAGGCCCGATGGAATTCGATGACATAGATTCGTGTACCGAGAATCTTTCTTATCGATCTTCGACGTTTGGAGGGACTCGTGTGTGTGTGTGTGGCTATTTTTTTTTTATTTCCCTATGAGTCTAAAACGACACAAAGTTAACAGATAATAGGCGAGAGACAAAGTAACGGATGAGCGCAGCTTCCTGGTCTCAATAACGTTAGTTTCTTGGAATCTGACCCGTGGGAATCGTCGCGAGAGGACAAAAATTACTTGTGTTAGCGACGACGACGATGGAGACGACGACGAGCTACGACAATCAAGAGGAAAGCGGGGGAGGATTAATGGTTGCCTCGAGTCCGCGAGCACTCGGAGCTATCTTTTGCTCAAACATTTTATTTTCTTTTTTTTTCTCAAAAATTTCTCGAATTATTTATAGTCTGATGCAATAACGGTTCGAAGGAAATTAAGGGTTGAATAACGAAAGTAACAATCCCGCAAGGTAATCGATTGATTATTCGGCGGGATTTTTTATGGAAAAAATTGAACAAAATTGTGGGAAAAAACTGAAATTTATGGTGTTGATAAAGAATTTTTTTTTAAATGAGTCAAAGCTCCAAATTGTATTGTATACGCCCAAAAAGGCCAGCACATTCGTGATCAGCGTGCAAAAATACGTCGGAACACGTGGCAATTAATTTTATAAACAGAAAAAAACGTTTTATAAAAACAAAAAACATTTTGTCAAAAAATTGCAAGACTACCCTTTCCAGTGCATTTTTCGCGTTTTTCGATGTCCTCAAATGGCATGATAAAACTCTTCTAAAACTTTGAACAAGACCCCGTCTTGTATGTTTTTTCTCGTAGAACACGATGGGCACCCCGGCTTTTTCCTAGCCGCATTGGGGGCCGAGATATCAACGTTTGAAAATTCCGAAAATCGACATTTTTCCAAAAGTGGCCCAAAAACTCAAAAATCTTTGTTAATTGTTTTTTTTACCTGAGTTAGGAAATTGCATAAAATTCTTTCTCTCCCATGACTACTTCTAAAGCTGAGTGTTTACTTGAAGTTTCTTTTAACAAAATTCGGTACCAGGAAGGAGTCTCAGAGAAACGAGTGCACTCCGACCCGGAGTGCACACCGTGCATTTCGCAGACGTTCCAGCAAACGAGCTTGCGAGAGAACGAGGACGAGTGTCGAAGGAGTGAGAATTAAAGAAGAAGTGCCCGACTGTTTAGCACGATTATCCAATGATACGGTACACACTGCGGGACGTGAGCTCGTCGTCCCGACCGGACGGAGAATTCGTCCCGCGTGTAAAACCGCGGTAAGTAGGTGACACACGCGAGAGAGCGTGCGAGCGAACGCGTAAAAGCGTATGCGAAGAGAGCGAGCGAAGGAGGAACGGGGCGAGCGCAAGTGAGGACGCGGCCCACGTGCACTGGCACACTCGACTATTCAATAATTGCCCATTTCCCTCCAAGCCGAGGGCTTACGACCCGAGTATCTCGGAGCGAGTTCTTCGTCGCGTATCTTCTATATAAAAAAAACATATATATAAATACATATATAATTTATTTTTTTCACCAATAATCGCATTTAATAAAACATGGTTTAATTTTCTTTTATTCAGCCGAAGAACAAATTTAAACTTGCGAAACAGTGAAAAAAGTAAATTTAATTTTTGATTTTATTCGTCACGTTCACACCCAGAGAAATAATTTATTTGACGGCCACCGTTTATTTGGTTTAAGTAAAATAAATTGTGACCGTCAAATAAATTATTTTTCTGGGTGCAGCGTTTGTGATAACTGGTTATCTTTACAAAGGAGACACCGTTAAAGTGCTCGGTTAGATATGGTGAAAATAAAGTTCGCATCGGAAAAAAAATTAACCGTACCGATTTCTTCTTTTTCCAGTAAATGAGACTTTGCGCTTCCGCGTCACGTTCAACGTGCTCATCGGCTTCCAATTTGTTTTTCTTTTTCTTCTACTTTCTTGTTAGCGACTCGCAAACGGAGTCTTGGATTCAGGTTATTCCGTAATTACGGAGGGACGAGAACTGGCAGACGGGCTTCATCCGTAGCTTCCGTTATAATATACGGGGCGAACGGGGATAGCACATGACTATCAAGCGAAGGGTTTGCTTGCGGTGAATAATACTAGATACGCTTCCTCGAATTATTATGCATTTTTTTTTCTCTCTCGACTCCCACGATGTTTTCGTAGACATAATAAATTGATGTTCGACTAATAGATTGACTCGAGATTTTTCACCGAATCGTTTAATCCACCGACTTATTCTAACTTTATATTTACACTAAAAAAAAAGTTATTTTTCTTTTCCGAGGAAGACAGAATTGAAAATCGTACGATTGATCGCAGTGAAAACTTCATTTTATGATTATTTTTCATCCCCTATATCCGTCGATCTGTCCAAACACAAGAAAAAAGAAGAAACTTCGCCGGCCCATTTATATCCCGTAAATTTCTTACGAATTTCCGGCACGTGGATATTCAATAACTCGTGTGCACTCGCCCTCCCCGAGCGGGGTTTCCTCTTTCGCCTCTCTCCCTCGTCAAACACAGAAATCCACACCCATTTTTATATATCCTGAAAAGATATATTCCTGTGTGCGGAGATTTTAATAACGCAGGCCCATCCGCGCCCGGTCGGTTTCCACTTTCGTCCTGGCACATGTCCCGGTCATATTTATATCCGGGATTCACCCGGTGGGGATTTTAATAACGGAAATTTTCTCCGGGGTAACCGGACGCCGGACGCACGCCGGCCCGTCGGACGAGGGCGGATTAAGGGAAGAAAAATTTCCGCAGCCACCCGCGCAGGAGGAACCGCATGTGGGGGATGCTGCGGGCAGGGTGCAAGCAAATACTCCAAACTCCACCGGTCGGCGCTTAAACATGCGTGAAGAATAGCGAGTAATACACGAACATTAATTTTTTTTTTTGACGCTCAAATTATACATATTTTTTTATCAACCTTCGTAAATCGTATGTGCTCTTGATCCGGCCTACAAGCTTTTTTTTAAGTTCACAAAGAACATTTGATATTAAATATTTATATCGCTTTCAAATTTGACCAAGACTTGCAAATGACTAAATAAAAAAAAAAATTATTTATAAAAAAATTGTATTCCGATTTGTAAATAGTAGGTTAGGGGTTTTTGGGCAAAACTAAATTTTCCAATCATTTTTGGATCGGACAAGGTGGCAAAACTGGGCAGAAAAGCTTGATGTATCCGATAGGGCGAATTCGGACATCCAAAAATTATTGGAAAATGAAGTTTTGCCGCGCTCTACCCTATCATATCAAATATATATATCTCGCTTAAGAGGTGTCGAAGCAACAATTGGAAATTTCGCAAAATGCTCGTCCGACTCCAAATAAAAAAGTATCGAAAAAAATAATTCCCTCTCAACGGGGATTTCCTCGAGAGTTCGGCAGTGACACTTAACCGTGAAACCATCTCAAAAGTAAAGAAAACAAGCGTGAGCGTGTGTGAGTCTGGGAGCGCAAGGATGTCGGTCTTGTCGCGTGGCAGGACGTTCGGAGGACCCCTCGGGACTCTCGAGGGATTCGTGGGGCCCTCGGTGTTCGCCAGCTGCCGGCTCCTCTTCGCGAGAATGGGCAGTCGAAAAATGGTCCTAGGAAGCGGGGGCGGCTCCCGACAAACACGGAAACTCGACGATCTGCTCTCCGCGGGACCGGGTCGGAAAAATTATGTGTTTTTCTTCGTCGCTCCCTCGGAGCTCCCCGGGCCGGCGGAGGGGGAAGGGGGCAGCCAGCAGGATGGATGAGTGGCCGGTGTATATAAATGTATGTAACAGGAATGAGGAAGAAAAAAAAGCGGAAAAGGGTCTCGGATTTTTGAGTTTAAGAGGCCGAGAGTGGCGCACCCCCCCCTTTCCGCCCCCCGACGAGCCTGCCGTCCATTATGGTTCCGCGTGCACCGGTTCACTCCCCCGCCCCCCTTCCCTCCTGTTCTTCCGCACCCTGCGTTTTTGGAGCGTTGCACCCTGCATCCTACGGTTCACCCCTCGTCTGTATCCTGCGGCGCGTTGCACCCTGCACCCAGCATCCTCTTCGCCGGACCCCCTCACTCCACCCCCCCCCCCCGCAAACCGGTGCAGTGGAAATATCGAGGGACAGTGGCTGCACGCGTCGGGCGCACTTATCCGTACGGATATGATCTATTCAATGGATACATTATTGGGCGCAGGCGCGCGCGTCTGTGCGATCGTCGTCTTTATCCACGCTCGATTATTCGTCGTTCGCTTCCTGCTCAAAAGTGACGCGAGGTATACGGATCGAAAAAAGGTGGTGCGTTTGTGGAGTTCGGAACACACCCCGTTCGAATCGGGTCTCGTGTTTCCATTCGGTCGGATGAACCGAATGGAAACACTCTCGCCGTTCTGAGAATCTGCTTGGAACTTCGGAGAGGACTAAATAGATATTTCATGAAATGTAAGTTCTCGGACAACTTTCATAATTATTATCTTTGTATTCGGTCTTAGGACGATAGCTCAAAATTTACGAAAGTTGGAACTATAGCTGATTTTTTTTCGTACGAAAACGGATGCTCGCACAGGGTCCGGATGAAACGGTTGATAGCGTCGGATGGACTGTTGGATCGAGCGCGTTTCTCGCGTTTCTCTTCGATCGGATGACACTTTGTCGATCCGGTTTGGAATTTCGACGAGAACTGGAATAGATATTTCATGTAACTTCGCGGACAAATTTCGACCAAATTCAATACCAAAGGCCTTTGAGCGTAGGGTAAAAGTGGTGAATATGGCCCACCTCGATTAACACTAAAATAAATTATAGGGGAGAGCGGGGCAAAATGGGACAAGGTGGCAAAACTGGGCAGAAAAGCCTGATGTATCCGATAGGGCGAATTCGGGCATCCAAACATTATTGGAAAATGACGTTTGGCCCAAAACCCCGTTTTGCCCCGCTCTACTCTATATGGACCGGGCCATGTTCCTCACTTTTACCCTAACTACTATCTTCGTACGTGGTTTTAGGGCGATAGCCCAAAACTTACGAAAGTTGGAGCCTCGAATTTTTCTTAATTTTTTTTTTTTTTTTTTTTTTTTTACGAGAACAGCTTCCTCCATGAGGAAGCAAAAACTGCGATGCTCGCACGGTGTCCGGATGCGAGGGTTGATGGCGTCGAATGGTCCATCGGATCGTGCGCGTGTCTCGCCGGGAAGGAAACGCGTGGAGGAGGAAAGGAGCAGAGTGGCTTCGAGGGTCCCATGAGAGGTTGTGTATACATTATACTGGGGAAACAAGATCTTTTACCTATCTTTTTCCCTCGCACACTGCACGGTTGTTTTACTGTGCGGGAGCTCTCCGGGGCATGGCCGCAACTGCAACAGCCGGTTCACGCGCGCGTAGATGTGTGCCCAACCAGCGGCTTAAATATGATAGAGTCGGACGATAACATCCGGACAATAGCTGTGTCCACGGAAGTGCGGTACAGAGGCGGGGATGAATGAGCCGAGCGACCGAGACCAAAGAGCGAGGGCGAAAAGCTGTTAAATTAGGCAACTATGGGATCTCGGTTTAAATACCGTTTGCCAAGGTGCACAGATAACGTTGCTAAAATAAACCGCCACTTCATACTTTTTTATGCGCTTCTCAAATCCACTCAAATTTAGAGACTTCAAAGCGCTGTCCGACATTGCCTGCACCCAGAAAAATAATTTATTTGACGGCCACCGTTTATTTGGTTTAAGTAAAATAGTTATTTGATTTAAATAAACATTTATTTAAATTAAGTAAATAGTTACTTAAATGAAATAAATATTTATTTAAATAAAATAAATGGTGGTCGTTAAATAAATTATTTTTCTGGGTGTGCGGACTAAGTTTTTTATTCATTGTCATTTTTTAAAGTCTAGAATTTTTGTTTATCTCTAAACAAAAAACCGACCACATTTTGTTTCCTAAATAAGTATCGTCTAAAACCAGACGGAATCTCAAGTAATTAAATTCGTCAGTAAGCAGGTAATGTCTCAACTCCATAATAAATTATCCATATTAATATAAAAGTTAGATAAAGCATTACCAAAAACTTGCTATCGTAGGGTAAAAGTCGTGGTCCATAAATAATCCATTGCCAGTTGGGATGAGCCATAGTTACCACTTTCACCCCATATATATCCTTATATCATGTACGTAAAAAGTTGTTTAAAAAAATGCAATTAAAAAATAGTGGCGCGTGCTTTGGGAGGGAGAATGAGCATATTTTAATAATCTCCGAGTCGTGCCTTACGGGTCTCGACTTTTAGAGGTCCATTACCGGGTCCTGAATACACAAGAGAGGCACGCACACGAACACGCACGAAGGGAAGGGAACTCTAATGCATGCACACATCGAGCACGTGGCGCGCGAGTTTTTCGAAGACGGGAAGCACATGCTCGGGTCTCGTCTACCGCTGCGGCTGGATCGCAAGGGTGGCTGGCTGGCAGCGGGACCAGCAGCGGCAGCAGGAGCAGCGGCATTCAGAAGGAACAGCTGCCAAAGGTGGTGGCTCGTGGTAGCTGCATATTATAATATGAACCTATCTGCCGTATATTGTACCGAGTAAAAGGATAGGTCGTTCGATGGGGAGGCGGGGGCGTCGTCGTAGGTGGTAGATGGAGGCACGCACTTACGCACATCAAAGGGGCTGAAGGCTCGGCGAAGGAGTGAAGGACCCAAAGGGGATTTTAGCCTGCGCGTTACCGAATCAAAGAAAAATCGAGCACAAACATATCCCCCCCGGGCCCCCCCCCCCCCCCCCCCCCCAATGAGTCGCGAAATTTTCAAGCACGGTTTCTGCACATTGCAGGGCACAATTTTTGTTTTTTTATACTGGTGAACTTATATGAATTGATAATTAATTTAGGGTTTGAGATTTTCATGCGTTTCTGATATGATTTGCATGTCCATCGGTGTGATTGGACAGTACGGGCGAATTAAAAAATTCGGTCGAGAGGTGGTAACTTTAATTTCGGGGAGCGTGGACAGTTGGAAGTGTGCGGACGACACGGGAGGTCCGGTTCTCGCTTTCTCGGAGTTACACTATAGCGGGCTAGTTGAGTGTCGCACCGCTTTGTAACGGAGCGATGAGAGGAGGAAGGATCGAAAGAAGAGCCAGAAGAAGGTGTAATTCGAGCATGGTAGAGGGGAGTTATAATTCTCTTTCCTCGAGATCTCACCGAGCCTCTAGAAACTTATATCTCACTCCATTCTCTCTGATCTGGATAGCAGAGGTATAACTACTTGACACGCTTGCCTCCGAGATGGACCCTGTCTGTGCGGTAGGTCTCGTTTCAATCCCCCCCCCCTTTTTTTAAGAGGCGCTTTCCAAACTACTTTTTTTTTCTTAATCGTAGAGCAAGCTTTTTGACAGTAACTTCTTATTTTATTTTATTAAAAAAATAGTTTACGTATGAAAAAAAAAAATCAGAACGAGGAAAGTAAGAAGTGTGATAAAAGTTACTCCATTTTAAAAACTACTTGCTCTGCAGGCCCGAAACTTCGCACACGGTTGGGGCAGCATTAATTTTTCGTCGATAATAATTTTCGTACGAATTTATTGAGATTTCTAAATCCGTAGCTCGTACGCAGAGAACAAACGGATACACGAATAATCGAGCTTTATCGATCGAGAGCGCCGCTTCCTTTCGCGGTCGCGCGCGCAGTTGTTATGCATTAATGAATGCCGCTGGCCGAGACTCGCTTCCTGGCGCATAGCTGCCATACCTACGTACTCTACCGGGTGTGTCGGTAATATCGCCCAGAAAATTTCTCACATGGCGTTGAAAATAAGAGTGCAAGTTCGCGATTTATCTCGATATAAGAATCTAATTCTAGTAACCCTGAGAAAAAGAAATACTAAAGTTAATTACACGTTTCCTCCAATAGTCGTCTCACATAATCTAAAGACTATCAATAATTGTATCTTTCGCCGATATAAAAATACAATTTATTTATTTTATTTGTTGAATATTAAAATTGATTTTTTATGGTTTAAGCCAATTTACATTTATTTATTAAAAATCTTCGATTTTTTCTCAGCAAATTATTTTCTCGTACCAAATAATCGCGTTTTTCCGACTAAAAAAAAACATTAATTTATTCCAATAAATTTTTTTTCAGTGAATATGAAATTTCGCCACAATGTAGTGTGAATTATATATAAGTTTAAATATATATAATTTGCGAAAAGGATTGTGTTTCCGTTAATGAATTTTTCAACACCCCATAAAGGTAGCCCGGAGCGTCGATGTGTGGATTCCTTGCGCGCGTTTATGTGCGCTGTAGTGAGTACGCGCTCGAGTGCCCATCCGCACGATGGACGGCGGGACTATGATGAGCGCGAGTGGCCATGCAGCGCTGAACAAACGTTGAATGGCCCGACGGTGTTCACTCACATCGCGCTCACAGACTCGTTTCGCAATTGTACCGGAATTAGTTCCGTGCGCGCACCTTCGAGCGGCGTCGACCGGCCGCTGATTTCACCGGTCGGTAACGAGAGATCCGTTGGCAAAAAAAAAAAAAAAAATTGCCAATGACTATTTTATGAACAAGATCGTCGGCTCCTCTTATCCGAGTTATGTGGACGGCAAGACACGCAAAAACTCGCCGCAGTGTCGAAAAACACCTGTCCCAATTTATTCCGTCCGAAAGCTCTCCGCGTCGGTCCGGCCGGCGACAAATCGCCTTCCCTATTTTCCCCGCTTTTTTTTTTTTTTTTTTTTTCTAAAAATGTAATTTTCCTTTGGCCCGAAACATTAACATCAGAGAATTATTATTATTTTTTTTTGTCTGTGTAGGGAAGTCGATTTGTTACCGGCGATTTTTCACATCACCCTAACGTTGATGTTGAGAACCGAATTGTACCGGAGTTTTTAGAGGCGGAGGACGAGTCGAAAAAGAAATCGCGGGGCGTTCCGGATACGAGACTCTCGCTCCTTACCGGAGAAAATCCCAAGTTTCCATAGTTCTGTATCGTGCGCACAATATATGTTCAGTCGCTTTCCCTCGACACCTTTTGTACATTTAAAAATTACAAAAATAAAAAAAAATAAAATAAAAAAAAAAAATTTTAATTAAAATAATTTAAAAATTTCAAAAATTTCAAAAAATGTATATATCAATATATTGTTGTGTACAAAAAAAAGTTTTTTTAATTTGATCAAAACGCTTAAGAGAGCACAATGAGGAATTTGAAGAAAAGGAGTTATTTTTCAGCGCGTGCCAAGGAGCAACAGAAGTTACGGAAGGGGGTGGGGGGATTCGAGTCCCGGCGAAAAGCACAGGGATAATAGCGTTGAAGCGCGCTCAGCAGCTGCGTCGCTTGAATACACCCTTGGGCTCATGAGTGAGACCACTGAGCTCTCGAGCGAGCGGAAAGCTGAAAGCGCAAAGAACCGCACCGCGCGCGCGTACACACACAGGGGAAACATGTGCGATATCGTTTCGGTCTTTTTTTGACCCTGCGCGCCGGCACGAGCCGACGAATTGTACTCCGACCATCGGAGGAAGTACGAATCGCGATGTAAAGATCGCTCTTTTTTTCCTTTTTATTTGCCAATCTGAAAAATTATATTGCGATTAAATGAAATTTTTAAAAATTATCTAAATTATTTAAAAAATATATCTTCTATATAATAATATCGAAATCATTTTCAAAATCTCCCATAATTTCATATTATTATTATATAAACTATATATACATAGTTATTATTATTATTATATTGAAGATATATGGATCTTCAATATAATATTAGTGACAAATATTCCTAACAAAAATGATATTTTTGTAACTTTTCGATAAAAACAAAAAATGCAAAAATTATTATTATTTAAAAAAAATAAAATTGAAGTTATTTGATCGGAGGAAGCGAGGAGGGAGACGAGAATGAATCGGCGGAGTGGCAGCGGGTGTCGAGCGTACGTGATACGATTATCTGTGAGTACGATCTATCATTCAACCCCTTGAGACGAGGAGGACGGAGGATCGCGGCTCGTTCTCGTTTTCATCCTCGTTCGCTTCACGCATCCGCCGGTGGCAACCCCTCGCCGAGGGGATTTCTCGTGTCTCCAGTAGCTCTTTTTAGCCCAGGAGGGTGCAAAGAGCAAAAAAAAAAAGAAAAAAAACAGGGGGTGCTGCACTCGTCCCCGGCACGCGACTCGAGCACGCATCAATTATCGCACACAAATATGCTAATCGGATTATCACTTGAATCCTATTATACACAGGTTTGTTGTCTATTCAACGCTTCGCAACACAATGGGCGTGAAAAACACTATCCATCGTCTTTAATTGCACAATAATTAAGTTCATTGAAATTTCCATTGAATTGTATTCGCAGCACCCACTTGAATTATTAACGACGTCTTTATGAAAGTTCTATGCATTTTTTGTTAAATAATATTCGTATATCGAAATCTCGATGAATCAATTAAAACTTTCATAAATCATTAAATTCATCAAATCGTCGGTGACCAAAATTCACTTGTTACCGAATTTTCCGTAAAAAATATTTTCGTGTGTCAGAACCTCGACAAATGAAGCCGAAAACTTGAATAAAATAATTAAATTAAGTCATTCTCGCCGATGCTTCAATTTGCACTTCAAGCGCCAGTTCGTTCGGCTCGGCGGAGCGTCATTTAATCTTTAAAGGTCTCCGCCGCCGGTGCATCCACAGGTGCATTTGAATCCGAGATAAATCGAGAGCGTGAAACGGCACGAATAAAAAAAAAAAAAAAATCTTCGCGCCCGAGGCGATAAGATATAATCGCTGTTGTCGCCGTTGTCGGTGCGCGCGTCGGGTCGAGTTAGCTTATCATCTTAGGTGCCGTGAAACGGGGAATCCCCCGAAAGGCGTTCGGTGTTCCGCGATAAAGAGGCGTTCTGTTCTCGGCACCTGCCCGACGAGCGCCTGGGTGAAAACGACGACTTCGAGAAAACACGCTGGGGAATATAATGGAAACGAAGAAATACGTGTTTGACTATCCAATCTCGCGTATAATGCCGGTAGGTATGAGTTTCAAGGCGCCGACACCGAGACGCGCGTTATCGGCTCTCGACGAGCCGGCCCGTTCGTTCCGTTCGCTCTAATCTGCCGCGGCCCGACCGGGAGTAGAGCCGAGATTAACGGATCGGCACGCACGAAGTGACGAACGCTCTTTAGATAGCTCGGGAAACCGAACGCCAGATGGATTTATGCGCGTACAAATTTCAAGACTCACTCGGCACAGGTGAAATGAGAATTTATCAGTAAAAAAATAAAAAATGAAGTGTAAGCAAAAACGAGGAGAAAAAGAAAGTTTGTCGAGGGTCGAGACTGCGACTCCCGAGATAAGGGAGACCCAGTCTGGGACAAGAGATACAACCGTGACGCGTGCCAGGCGCATTGCACACCACCGTTCTCCTTTGCCGGAAACTCACCGAGGCGTGAAGAAATCAGAGGTGAGAATGCGTAAATAGATAAAGGAAGATAGAGAAAATAATAGGAATCACTGTTAGCCACACAACACTCTAAAAAGAGAAAAGATAAAAAAAAGTAAATGCAAGACGGAAGTGGAGGAGAACAAAAAAAAGAGATGATACGGATAATTTTTTTTTTTTCCAAGAGGGTAAAATAAACATTAAATATTTAATTCCAGCAAACTGCGGGCCAAGCTCAAACAATATCCCGGTACAGCTGCCTTCTCGTATTAAAGATATTAAATATTTCGAGCACACAGACTTAAACTATTATACTAAAATATATATGCATATCACAACATTGGCTAAGAGGATTGGAGAAAGAAAAGAAACAAGCGCAGAGACACATCAGAAATAAAGTAAAAAGTAGCGAAGCCCAAATGATCGCAGGTCGTAACATCCAGCTTATGAGTTATGAACGGTGGATACAAAATTTGCTAAAAAAAAATGAAAATATTAAAAAATTAAAAAATTAAAAAATCGATGATCGGAAACTTTTCGATCGTTTTAACGAGAACCGTCCGATGCCAGCTCGAGGTATAAAAACACTAAGGTAAATTTCCCTATTCCCGACCATGCTCCCTTTACCGACCATTTCAGCGTATAACGTCATTTACGCGGCAGCCAATGCATAAAAACGTTTATTAGTGGTCTAGAAATATTCCAGAATTTGTGTAGTGTGAAAGGATTGTAAATTGCAGAGTAAGTGTAATAATTAGTGCATAATATTATCGCTTTTCTCACCGCACCTATCGCGTAAATAGTACTTTCGGTAAAAAGCCCTTATTAACGAATAATTCGTGCGTTAAATGGTTCTTTGTAGTTCGGTTTACATATTCCGAAAAAAAAACAGTCGGATAAACTTTTTTTTTTTAATTCGCCGGTGGGGATTGGGCACAGAAAAAATCTTGCCTGTCCCCATTACCAAACATGTAAACGTCAGTTCATTTCCACATAATCAATAAAAATTTAATAAATTTTCTTTTGCTAAAACGTTTAGGCTAAGTGTGTACACAATGCTGTAGATTTCATGTTCGAAGTCTGGATTTATATTTATT
>JAPYZC010001833.1:0-19007 GCA_030522665.1 Ichneumoninae sp. A BG-2022a | reverse complement strand
GGACTTTTGGCGGCGGTTGTGAAGCGGCGGCACTCGTCTCCTCTCGTGCGGCCGCTTCCCAACCTTCGCCAAAAAGTTCGCTTTTACGCCCTTGTATCGGAGATTACTATTGTGACTATACTTGTGACCGTATAAATAACCATTGATATTTTCTGCTTTCAGGTGAGTTCACGCTAGATATACGCTATTTCCATGCGAAGCACGCTGGTGAGTATTCCATTATCTCGAATTTGTTTTAAATGTATAGATTAAACGATACAGCTATTGGCTTACGATTTCTTACGATACTAGTGCGATAAAACTTTTTCTGACGAGTGTTGCAATCACACTAGTTCAGAAAACGTTTTATGCACGAGTATCGTAAGAAATTTTACGCACCGAGTGACATAAGTACCATTACAGTCTTCTTTGCCATCCCGGGTATTTACGCATGCCCTTAGAAAGCTTTCACGTTGATTGACTGATGGATGTGTATTTCCATACTTCATTACTTACTCAGTGACACGCGCTGCCGTTATAGATTTTTACGGAAATGGGTTATATATATTTTTATGATCTTTCTATGACAGTACGGTATCTCTTTATTCTGTGAGAGGCAATACACAGGCCTCCCGTTGCCAGAGTAGCTCGAAACGCTTGAGGCGCTGAAGGAGAAGGGACTTAGGTGTCAGGAACGTTGAAAAATGGCGAAGGGTTATACACAGAACTGTTACTCGTAAAATGTTACGATCCGCGATGCACTTTCACCCTTTGGAGAGGTCGCGCGGTTGGGGGGGGGGGGGGGGGGGGGGGGGGGGGGGGGGGGGGGGGGGGGGGGGGGGGGGGGGGGGGGGGGGGGGGGGGGGGGGGTGGGGGGGGGGGGGGGGGGGTGGGGGGGGGGGGGGGGGGGGGGGGGGGGGGGGGGGGGGGTGTGCTGATAACGTTTAAAGTTCGTGTGATGACGAGAGCCGTAAAGTCACGTCAGAAAACTCGAGATGGACTTATTACCTTCATTGAAAATTCTATGCGGCCTCCTTTTACCGCGTTCGCGCGTTCCACTCTTTCTCTTCGCGTGAAAAATCTCATCCGCAATTTCTCTACGCCTTTCCACGATCGGTTCCTCGTTATTGGCATTATTTTTTGTTCTCTTAGGCAACACACGACTTATGGTATTCGAAAGCAGTGTATGAACGATGGGCGAACGTCTGTTCCGCCGGTACCGCTGTTGGCAAGGGTTGAATCGAGAAAAGAGCCGTTTCAAACCGCTGACGCCACGAGTTCGCGGGATCGTCTCGCCCTCGTCGACCGACGATTCTCACACTCGCTTCGTCTTCCTCCACTCATTCGCCAATGCATTATTATATGTTCTCGGCCATTACCAACGGGGCTTGCCCGACTTCGGCGCGGCATCGTTTCCATCTCTGCAACCGTCGGCACTTCCGGTTCTCATCTCGTTCGTCTTCGCCGTCTTTTCTTCGACCCTACGGCCCGCACTCGTCGCGTCACCCACGATTCAATCACTATACACTTCGCCGGGAATAAAAAGAGTATAAGTAGAACGAGTCCTCGACGGCGCGGTACCTTTATTCGAGCATGCACATCGACCCAACGCGAGAACGGAAGTACGTGCTCCACTCGAGAAACAGAGAGTGTGAGAGACTCGACGATGAACGATAGCAAGAAGACGCTCTCCCGTTGATGCTCACCAACCGCCTCGTCGTGTCGACGATTCGCCCGAGAATTTCATGGCGGGAGCGAGCCAGAGAGTATAATAACGACGGAGCTGCCTCTCGTTCGCGTACGGTACAGCTTGTTTTATAGAATCTACTGTAATAGTGTAGGACGTCTTACGAACGATTGACGATATTCGCGAGAATCATCCGTGACAGGTTCAAATCACGAACGAAACACGCGTGGAGAACATTCCAGACTGATCAATACACAGAAAAAAAAATATCATTGATTCAAGTAAAATTTGCTTGCGGGTTGCCGATGAACAAAAAACATATCACCTTGCCAGTTTTGCCGTCATTGTTTCAATATCGTATGGAATTGTAAGAATTGAAAATAGAATTGAAACAAACATTTTTTTCTTTGGCAGCACGCAAGCGAATTTTTTTTTCAGTGTACTACATTTCAATTTTTCTCCTTGCGATTGTTATCGGCGTGTCGCCTTTTAGCTCTGGGTTAGGGTAAAAGTGGGGAATACGGTCCGGTCCATATATCATTGATTTACGTGTTAATCGAGGTGGGCCATATTCACCACTTTTACCCTGTATGTCGCCCAACAACACCGCGGCGATTATATTAAAAACTGAGAAGTTTATGCGTAGAATTTCCATGAACTCCGCTCATTGTGAAGCAACTTCTGGCAGCACAATGGAACTAATTAAAAGCGCAGGAAATTGGGGTGAGGGAAAGATCAAAGGGAACGGTATGAAAGTGCTTTCAAATGCTTTCTGCCGTACGTCAATCAATTGAATTTTAGAATTTCGCGTGCCATACCGAATTTTATGAACATGCGTGATATTGAAATACATCAAATAACATGCGTAGCTTCTACGCGGTAAAAGACTCGAAAGTGTAAAGAAGCGTAATGTCATGTCCTCTGAAAATAGGAAGTGGCAAGTGTATCAGATGGCTGGTTGGAGAGATGGTTCCTCTCTGGTTCACTTTGCGACCCCCCCCCCCCCCTTTGACTGAAGCTCCGCTCTGTGCCGCACCGCAATTAAATCAACGTTTCACCCTCTCACATCCCTTACTCGTTGATGCCGTTACCCTGACCACTCTCTCTCACTCTGCACGGCGAGAGTCAAGAGACCATCTCGAGAAGGCTACTTTAATTTTTTGTCATGCATCTTGTCTCTACCATGGAAAACCACCACTTGTGTAGCTCGCAGTGGATAGAGTGTGCTTTGGCCGTACTTCGTATGCTGGCGAAGCTTTCAACTCCCTGTGCGCAGGGGAATTGCAAAAGCTTCTTTAGTCTCTGCTCGGTTCACGACAATTTTTTAAACATCGCCGTGTTCGTCTCGACAATTTCCCACGGGACTGTAATCCATCGCGAAGGATGTAATCGCATTAGCGCGGTAACAACGACGCGGAGGAGACGATAAGGAAATTTCTAAATGGCGAGATCTCCCAATTGATAAGTATTTTCAGAAAAGATTCGTCGTTTGCCTGAGGTATTTTTGGACCCCCGACTGGGCGCAAATCCGGCCGTAAATTAATGAATTCTCAACTACGGTGCTGCTCAATCGCTATTTTCTGAACAGTTCTACGCGATCCTTGAGCTTCCCTCGGTTGGCCAATCAACTACGTTAATTCACAGTATAATCGGATTTTCTTCCCCCTATAAATACACGACGTTTCGGATCAATTTTAGGGAGCACGAGCAGCTGTAGCTGCGATGCGGCCAATTAATACTGCCGAGCTAGCGAGTGTGCCACTTGTCGGTTCGCCTCTTTGACAGATCGCAGCGAGCCCGGATGGCAAAGAGGTGGACGACGAGTGAGAGCTTTTGAATTCGTTTATGCGAGCGGTTTCACTATCTGCCGAGCTCAAAGAGAATCCAGCCGCAAAGCCCGGCGCGACACTCTCCCGCGAGAATATGCGTGAAAGCGCGGAAACGCTGTAGGCGCGACAAGGGGGTGGGGAGGAGGGGGGGGGGGATGCACGCACGTTCGTGACGCATAGGAGGCGAGGTGGCATTTGACTTTGTACACATTTTTCCATCTTGGGAGGCGCGGATGACTACCCACTACTCGAGGACCCCGACGGGGATCAAAGTGGACCAAACCTTTGCTTTTCGCGGATAGAGATGCGCGCGCTCACGCATACTTTACTCTTCCCCGGATATAATCGTTACTTTACACAAAGCTGAGATGTCATGCTGCAAGTCGTTTGGATTCTCACCGTTGACGATTATGCACGTGGCGGGTTCCTCCGGGACTTGGGAAGTCATTTCCATGTGCGACTCAATTCGTCAACGAAACATCGGATAATTACTAGAAACTTCAATCCATGGCCCGCTTGACTTTATCTGTCATCAAAATGACACCCGACTCGCTACACCCAGAAAAAAAAATTATTTCACGGCCACCGTTTATTTGATTTAAGTAAAATATTTATTTGATTAAAATAAATATTTATTCGATTTAAATCAATATTTATTTGATATAAGTAACTCTTTACTTAATAAAAATGAATGTTTATTTAAATCAAATAAATATTTTGATTGAACTAAATAAACGGTGGCCGTCAAGGAATTATTTTTCTGGGTGTATTCGATAGGGAAACTGTCGAAAGAAGCTACATCAAAAATAGTTTTTGGTGATGACCGGATCGGTAATCTCGGCTCTCCAAGAAGAAATGCAAAAATATCGTAATTCTTACAATATCCAAACTTTTTAACAACATGCAATGAAAAATTATCGCCGCGACGTATTTACACCTCTGTAATATATAAATGCCCCGCCGTCATCAAAATATCAAGAATGGGGGGGGGGGGGAAGGTCAGCTTTACCATCCGGAGAGCGAGGTCCCTTTTTGTGAAGGTGACCCTTTTGCCCCTTATCGTGAAGGAAAAGGGTCAGCTACATGATACACGGAGCGTCTCCCCGTTCGGTGAAGCTGACCTCTCCCCCAAGCTGAAATATTAAAGTCCCTTTAGAGAGAACCGGCGAGGGTCGAGGGGGTGCTGATTATTTCAAGTCCCCTTGGGTTCCTGCCCAGATTTTGATTATTTTAAGTTTTTTGCCGACACTCAACAGGAGCACGCCAAGCGCTCTAATATATAGGGGATACCGGGGAAAAATGGCACAACGGGGCAAAACGGGACACTGAGGGCAAAACTCAATTTTCCAATAATTATTGGATGCCCCATTTTGTCCCAACGATACATCCGGATTTTCTAACCCGTCTTGCCCCGCGTACCACCATCGCCACCATCCAAAAGCTATTGCAGAATTGCGTTTTGTCCCATTGTCCCGTTTTGCCCCGGTGTGCCATATTGCCCCGCTCTCCCCTATATATATATATATATACACACACACACCAATCCGGTTCGTAAGTAGTAAAAGTGGTCTTGCGTCAGACGTAATTGCTTTGTGGACGAGGAATAGCTTCGGCGTCTTACAGTGAATACTATCATTGCTCGCGTATATCTATAGACACCGATAAAGTATGGAAAATGAGGGGTCGTTCGTCGTATCTGAGCGAAGCTTTATTCGGATCCTCTGCACACAGTGTGGCCGTCCACCTCCTCCTTCCCCGGCAGAACAAACTCCGTCCCATTATGCACGCGATATAACTTTAGACCCATGTAATTTTCCGCACGTTCGGCGCATTCCTCGGGCCCTCCTCTCGCGTCCCCCGCACCGAAAAGCGGGAAGTTGAGAGGGTAATGGGCTTTTTCGTTGGGTATGGTAAGGGAGTGAGGAGGCCTTGGCTGCGAGGGGTTGGCAAAGTGGCAGATGAAAAAGGGCCACGTGGACGACATTGTGTCGACTTTGCGCCGGGCGCGTTTGTCCCCGGAACGAGACGTGGAGGAACAGCGGGAGCCGAGGAAGCCTCTCCCGGCTGGGGGAATTGCAGCCGGCGTAAGAGCAGCATTACTTCGGCCCGGCTCGGTTCTTATTGAATGATAATTACGGCGACGAAACCTGTGACGGCAGATGGTCACGATTCGCGGTAATCGAGAAACGCGACGCTTTCTTGCGTTTTTAATCTCCGCGCCGATTAAAATCAACGACGAGGAGAAGAGGGGGGGGGGGGGAGAGAAAACGTGTACGAAGGACGACGAAACTGTAAGACCGTCCCTTCGACTCCTCAACCGGGGACGGGAACGGGATATTAATATTTCATCCAATAACGACCGCCGGACCGCCAACTGCGACACCCGACACACAAATGTCGACGGATAAAGGAAAGAATATTAAAGAATATTGTCCGTTATATTACGCGGGACCGAGCCGTGAGCTTTTAGAACTTAATTTTCTTTTTTTTAAATACACATTTTCTCGCATCTTTCACTGCGAAGAAGAGTGCCATGTTGATGACCCAAGCAGAAGCTTTCAGCGGCACGAGGAGAAGCTCCACACCTTTTTCGTTATATAGCTGGGATGAAGATTACGTTTTTACGGTCTACTTTCTCTCCACGACGGTGGAATATTTAATTATTATAATAATTATTTCGTAGATTATACCGGTGGTGCACATGTGCGGCGATTCCGACACCGGGTTTCTGCCGTCTCTGTCTCTAATGACGCTCTTCAGTTATCCACTCCTGCAATCCACTGCTGCAATCGGGAACAACTTCTCGTTCCTTTTATCTCTGCTTCGTCCTTGCTATTATACAACAGAGCTGGGCAAATAGCCTGAGTACTTGAAGTACGTATTGAAGTATCAAGTACTTGAAGTACTGAGGGCTAGGTAGTTTTTGAGTACTGATGTATTGAGTACTGGCAGAACTGAATTGCTGAAGTTCTGAGTACCGAGCACTGACTCTGTACTTGATACTTCGGTACGTACTTCAAGTACTCAGTGTTGTTGCCCAGATCTGTTATTCAATAACAATATGTATAAGATCATATATTCTTCGGGTATATGTATCGCTCGACACAAAATTTATTGGGTTGGAGAGTGTTTTCGATAACCTTGCGATAACTCCGGGAAAAAAACGAAAAATTAAGGCAAATACCCTAAGTACTTGAAGGACGTTTTGAAGTATCAAGTACTTGAAGGACGTATTGAAGTATCAAGTACTTGAAGGACGTATTGAAGTATCAAGTACTTGAAGGACGTATTGAAGCATCAAGTACTTGAAGGACGTATTGAAGTATCAAGTACTTGAAGTACGTATTGAAGTATCAAGTACTTGAAGTACGTATTGAAGTATCAAGTACCCGAAGTACGTATTGAAGTATCAAGTACTTGAAGTACTGAGGGCTAGGTAGTTTTTGAGTACTGATGTATTGAGTAATGGCAGAAGTGAATTGCTGAAGTTCTGAGTACCGAGCACTGACTCTGTACTTGATTCTTCAGTACGCACTTCAAGTACTTAGTGTTTTTTTCCCATCATCAGGCTTTTCAGCCCAGTTTTGCCACCTTGTCCGATCCAAAAATAATTGGAAAACTTAGTTTTGCCCAAAAACCCCGTTTTGCCCCGTTGCCCCATTTTGCCCCGCTCTCCCCTACGTACTTCAAAGTACTTAGTGTTTTTTTCCCTGCTCTGTTACACAATAACAATATGTATAAGATCATATATTCTTCGGGGATATGTATCGCTCGATACAGAATTTATTGGGATGGAGAGTGTTTTCGATAAGCGTTCGACAACTTCGGAAAAAAAAAAGAAAAATTTCGCCTGCTCGAGATTTGCGGTGAAGCGGTCGCTTCTAGTTTCCACCGATAAATTTGCGGCGGGCAGTTAAACGAGAGTTGCTTCAAGTACTTAGTGTTTTTTCCCAGCTCTTGTTATGCAATATCAATATGTATAAGATCATATATTCTTCGGGGACATGTATCGCTCGATACAGAATTTATTTGGTTGGAGAGTGTTTTCGATAACCGTTCGACAACTTCGGGGAAAAAAAAGAAAAATTTCGCCTGCTCGAGATTTGCGGCAAAGCGGTCGCTTCTAGTTTCCACCGATAAATTTGCGGCGGGCAGTTAAACGAGAGTTGCGCAAGACACAGAGTCGGAATCGTGTCTCGAATCAGAACGAGAACGAAGATTTACAGGCGTCCCATGACGAATCTATATCCCTCCGAAGTAAATTGATAGGCAGGGATTAAATGGGATGAGGGAAAATGAGGTTCCGAAGAAGCTGCGGTGAATGAAAAGCACACAAGCTTCGGACGGGGGGCGGAGAAAACTGGCAAATCTCTTACCGCCACGGTGTGGTCCATCGATCGGCTCGTCTCTGCTTAATACTTCGAAAACTCCGCTATTCCGCGGTGGGAATAGAACGAGAGCGAGGAGGAACGAAGTGGAAGAAGACTCGGTTTACTACGTGCTATAAGCCCAGCCGCAAGGCAGAACGGCGTGAACAGAATTCTCTCCGGTTGCCCTCTCGACTCTGTACTCCCCCCCCGTTACGGCTGGGGTGCGAAAATTCTCGCTCAAAGTTCTCGTTGAGCTTACCGTGGAAAACTTTCGCCCTCGGGATATATAGAAAACAGACAGAACTTGCGCCGCACCGCATGACGCACTCTCGGCTGTGATGCACACTAGTCTCTGTTATTCCAGCGTTCCTCTCGTAAATAAACGTTTATAACAAATATTTTAACACGAAACTGTCACATGCAATTTTCACGGAAAATGTCCTCTGATTTTGCTTCATTCGTAGGGAAAGTAATTCGGGGACGTATGAGCGCAAAACGTACCTAAAAAATACAAAATGGCAATTTTTTATGTCATTTAATTGCGATAAAAAAATATTTATCAAATGACAATAGTCATTTATTAAATGACAACAATCATTTATCAAATGACAATAATCATTTATCAAATGACAACAATCATTTATCAAATGACAATAATCATTTATCAAATGACAATAACCATTTATCAAATAACAATCATTTATCAAATGACAATCATTTATCAAATGACAATAATCATTTATCAAATGACAATAATCATTTATCAAATGACAATAAACATTTATCTCCTGACGCATTATCGAAATTCGGAATCGCACGATGATTACTTTCCGTACGAATTCGCCGGATTGCTGGCCCAAACGTGGCTCCGCTTTCTGCCGACAAAATGGTAAGGAGGAGATTCCCTGGGCGACTTGTCTCCGCGAGTAAACACCGAACTTTAACCATTTCCGAGTTCCGTGGAGAAACTGGTAGTTGAAGTCCGTGCTACGGCTCGCCTTCGCTGTAAGTTAAAACGTGTACACCGACGTGTAAGAAGACTACCGCCGCATGCCGCCGGGTGTGTATCTCTTCAACTCTCGAAATCTCTAGTACTAACTGACTCGTTTCCGTTGCTCTCATGCGTGAAGCTGTCTCTCACCAGAGACGATTTCGCGCGCAGGTGTGCGAGCCCTACGTAGTCCACACCGAAAGACATCCGGATACCGGGGTCTTGCAAACTGCCGCTCGTACCTCCATTACTTTCGCGCCCACTACCAACGACATCCCTTACCGAAACTTGCCGGGTTTCCCTTCGAGGTGACTTCAGATTTCACGTAGCACGAATATCAAGAGAGTCACACGCCCGGCTGAATCGCATTTCAAACGTGGCTCCGTTGTATAGTCCGCACTGACAGAGTCTCGCTACCGGCGCACTCGAACAGTAATTAACTTTGTGACGGAATATGGCACCCGGTATGCATATATACATAAAGCCCGCCTACGAAACGATCACGCTTCGTCGTACTCCGGTGAAATTTCATGTCGGTGAAATTTGTTTGCGGTGTGTTCATATGTTGAAGTAATCGAATGAGAGGACAGGTAAACTCGAGATGCGAGACACTTCGGTTGGTACATATTGTCGCGGAAAATTGGTTCCCGTTCCTTAGTAAGGCAGCACGCACGATTATAAATCGATCGATTTTATATCGATAATCGTGTGACGTACAGGCATTTTCGGTCGGGTTTATATTTATTGTTGGATAACGTTTCTGGTACGTCCAGTTCCAGATGCTTCTCATAATCTCCCGTGGCGTGAAATAATTAATACCGAAATTATGAGTTATCGAAATGACGCGGATTAATGTTAAAAAATAAAGGGTTCTAATAAAAGCTTAAGAACAGAATAATGTGCCAGCGAGCACTCGTACTGCACTGAGAAAAACTTACATAGTACATTTTACAGTTACGACAATGACTAAAAATTATAGTTGTAACTATAATTATAGTTTAAACAATTGAGTATATACTATCACAAACTATCTATATAGACGTCCCCCCTGGGAACTATTCGTTGTAGTAGGAAATCCCATCCTTTTTCTCAGTGTCTATACACGCATTCACACTAAATCACACACAATCGTACTTACATATGTATAATCACATATATATAATCACATTACATATACACTGAGAAAAAAAATTTGTTGGATTAACCAAAAGTCGCGGTGACATACGTTCAAAGCTGTTATTTGTTTGGTACAAATAAAGCATCGTTTTGTTAACCGAGCATTTGCTTCAATTTATTGAAAAATTGCCGACTGAAACCAACATTTCTGTTGTACCAACAAAACACAACTTTGAACATATTTCACCACGCATTTGCTTAATTCGACTATTTCTTTTTCTTAGTGTACATATAGTAAGTATAGGTATGTAAGCCGAAGTATATACTACATATACTTCATCGACCCTTCACTCTTCCTTTACACTCTTATTCTTTCCCCGTCATCACACGTAGGTGAGAGCGGGGCAAAATGGGGCAACGGGGCAAAACGGGGTCTTTGGGCAAAACTCAACTTTCCAATAATTTTTGGATCGGACAAGGTGGCAAGACTGGGCAGAAAAGCCTGATGTATCCGATAGGGCGAATTCGGGCATCCAAAAATTATTGGAAAATGACGTTTTACCCAAAAACCCCGTCTCGCCCCGTTGCCCCATTTTGCCCTGCTCTCCCCTACTTAAATCTACACGACGGAATTGTTCGTAGAGTGAATCAAAACCTTATAATTGGCATCAACGGTCTGATCTACACAGCAAGAAACACTCTAAGTCTCCTATAGCTTTTACGTCTTTCCTACGTTGCACCAAAACCGAGGTTTTCTTACCCGATTTTTTAATCGCTATGCAGGCGCTGATTGAGAAGTCCACCCGATCTACAGTATAAACTTTACGCTGTTGTGGTCCGAACGGAACTCACTTCACCGGCTCGCTCGTCCGCTGATCTCGCGATTGTTGAACGGCCAGCGGGTGAGGTTTTTTGATGAGCAAATTTATCAAAAATAATATCTAGATGAGAAAAGAAGAGACATCATCACGCTCCCGCACGCTCTTAGTCGTGAATCTTAGAAAAATATCGTCGCGTGACGGGCCGTGCCGCATAGAATACTGCCGCACAGCTGTCGGCGCGATGCAGCTATAAGAAAAAGCCACAGGAGACATCCCGTGTACTCCGATGATTCGACAATAAATTACAAGCCGCGGACAGGTCTAAACGTGCTATATTGCGAAGAGAGTCTCGGATAGCGCGAGAAAATTTTTTATAAAATTTATTTCAACACGGAACGTGACAATCGCTGGCAATTTGGATCCATTATTCTTTCTAGTTTAAGATCAGGGCTATTTTCTTCACATCTTCATAGCTTTGGATGATCGACCGACTGGATGAATTTCATCTGGAAACTTTATCCGCCAAACATGCAGTCTGTCGATTGGCCGAAAGCAATCCGGACAAAATTGAATACGCCTGTGAAAAGAATCCCGTTAACGTCGATGTCATTCGATAGGACGCGATTGCGCTACGGACTGGTGGAATTTTGCAATCAGCACATTTCCACGGAAATGAAATATTTATCAGGTAACCGGAGACCCGGAGGCTCGGTGAAAAAGCCGAACGTGCTGGTGGCCAACGCGGAAACGCAAGCGACGGTCCGGGTCCGCTCCCGGGGGAGTTATGAAGTGTGTCTCATATGCTTCGTGGTCCGTTCCCACGGGGAGGAAGCGAAAAAGAGATCGGAGGAGATAGGTTGAAAATATTATGCTTTTAGAGTGGAGCCAAGAGGGCGCGTGCCCTCCGTTTTCTCGTTCGGGAAGACGTAGGTGGAAAAAAAAAATAAAAAAGGAAGATGAGGATAGAGAACTGTGTCGTCCCGTCTAGAGTCCCCAAGCGCTTTCACCTTTTAGCCTTGTCCGTAAAGCTCAGCGTAAACCTCAACGTTTTTCCGGACTGCGTGCCGCGGGTTTTGCCAGCCGTGCAATCTTTTTTCTAACTTTTCTTTCTTTCTTTTTTCGTTCGCTCTTCCGCAGTTTGCGGAAGCTTCGAAAAGCGAACTCTTTCCGGTAGAGCAAACACGAGCATAAAATAAAACTTGCTATAACTACCCCGAGATTCCCCGTTCGAAAACGCCAAGTGAATTTCGCACACCCGCGATTTTCCCACCGATCAAACTTCGTTCCTCGTTTAGTGAACTTTTTTTTCTCGGATCCGGCCGGGAAGCGGAAGAAAACAACATCGGTAAAAATGACATTGATCCAGCGAAAAGAGATCTCGCGCTATTTTCGCGAAACCGCGGAGCTTGAAAAGCGTGAACCCAGTGAAGAAATTTGTTAGGGAATCTCGAGTTACGATCGGATTCCGGAATGTGTTAAAGATTCCTCAAAGAGGATGTCCTTCTAAGAATCCAAATGGATCTCGATTTGGAAGTTAAAATCGGTCATCAACGCCGCTAGGGCTGTTGCATGGGAAATTCTAAGCCAAGCGCCGTTATAAGAATTCAGATGGATCCCGATTTGGTAGTTGAAATCGGTCATCAATGCAGCGAGGGATGTTGCATGGGCACCCTAAACATAGCGACCTTATAAGAGTCGACACTTAAAAAAAAATTGCATTAAATTCAACACCGCCATGTGGTCCATATAGGTCTATTAATTTGGTTTTAAAAGCGGTGTTAAAATATGGTGTCAAACATACGGTGTAAAATAAGTGGTACTTTCAGAACGTACATTCCAACACTGTAACGGTGTTCAGTAACACCGAACCTTACCCCTAAATGAGGAAAAAGGGCTTAGATAGGTGAATCAGATATACAAGTTTTTATATAATAAATCACAATTAATAATAGCCCTACATTGTAAGAACGTTCTACATCGTGATAATTATAAAAGAAAAAAGAATATTAATGAAAAGATGGCTACGATCACGAATATCTATGGTGGCGAATTGCTTGAGGTGAGATTTGAACTACCTACCTAACGCTCATACCGATCTACCTATGCCTGCGACCTAACACGTTACCGTCTACGCTATTGCTTACTTGTGGATTTTTGTTATTACAATTCTATATGAGCTACTCAGGATATTAATAGTCATACGTTACTGCGTCATTCAGATAATAAT
Source organism: Ichneumoninae sp. A BG-2022a (assembly GCA_030522665.1). Lineage (NCBI taxonomy): Eukaryota > Metazoa > Arthropoda > Insecta > Hymenoptera > Ichneumonidae > Ichneumoninae sp. A BG-2022a. The sequence goes on along the minus strand of JAPYZC010001833.1, from coordinate 5,987 downwards.
TTCACGGCATGATTATGTACTTATATTTTCTTTGATTGTACTATTAACAATAATCATCATAATTCTCTTTTCTCAAAAACAATTAATAATCAATTAATTGATAATTATCACCTCTTTAAAGTATCAATTTTTCCACAAGTACAATTTACTGGAAATTTAGCTCGCCGATTTGGTGAATGAGTTTGAAAATTAGTCATTTTCCGGACTTCAAATACCGTTCAGCGATTAAAGATACCGTTCAGTGTGTATTTGACACCATTAAATGCATATATGATACTTAAAGTCGTGTTTCAATACACCAGTTTTTGGAGATGTTATCAGTTAACACAGAATTCTATTGATGTCTAAGAAAATAACACCATCAAGTGACATCGTGGTTCATCGTAAAATTTGTTGTGAGTGCGTATTTTTTTTCTGCAAAATGGTGTTAATTTTAACAGCGGTTTCTTTTACCACTCACACCATCGCAGTTTACACCGTACATTTCTTACAGTGCAACCGGATCCCTATATGAACTTAATAACAATGCAGGTTCCAATTTGCGACGAGTACATTTCACCTCTGAAATCAAGAGGTCAAGTAAGAATCCAATTGGGTCCCCACCCAAATTTCTGCCCGGGGCATTGTTCATTCATTTCTATTTGAGGCAGCAAAATTGCCGAGATATAAAAATCCCGCAGTCAGTAAGTCACGCGGAGAAAAGTGTAAAGTCCGCGGCTACGGCAACAATATGAGAAAGAGCTCGGAGGCAATTGACGATTGGGCCGGAAGGAGTTGCGAGAGCGCGGGAGTACGAGGGAGCCTCGAATGGAAAGAAAATAAGGAGTGACGTGGAAAGATGATCCGGGGCTCCGTGACGCAGAATACAGTAGCAAAGGTTGGAAGATGGAAGGAAAAGTTGAGGGACAGGGAAGATATCTCGAGGAGCCGTGCGGGATGCAGTGCAGCCAGAGGCGCAAAGTCCTCGATATTTCGAATGGGAAACGAACCGGTGCAAGCTAACACACTACCGGGTGTGTTGCCGCTGCCGGTGGGCTGGATCGTGTACCTTACGACGCTCTTAAATTAAATTACATGCAGTCGCCACAGTCACGACGGCACACTTGGCACGAGTGCCGCGAGTGGGAGAGAACTTCGCCCAACCCTTTGCCTCCACTGCCAGTTTTGCCTCATACCTCAGGCATCGCTTTTCCCGCGTCCTCGCTCGCTCCCACCCACTTTCCATTCGTGCCGCTATCGTCCCCGCGCCCGTTCCTCTCCCCTGGCCGTTCCTCGCATGCATAATGCATACGGTATTTTGCGAGGTACCCTGGGACGCAATTCAGGCGACTCTGGTACCGAACCCCCGTCGCTTCGCGTGCCACTTCACCCCTACTCTCGGGCGAGAGCCCCTTGCATCCCCGTCCGATACTCGCGATGAGGCCGCCACGGCGCTTCTCCCTCGTACCGTCTCGTATCTCCCGATGCTCAATAAAATTGTAAACACCGCTTCGATCGTGCGTTCTGAGGACCCTCTTAGAAAATCGATAAAATCGAGACGTGCCTTTTAAATTTCCGTGGCACGGAGCGACCGCATCGGCCCATCGCCGCACCGGGACGAGCGAGCGGAAGCGGAAGCGTAAGAACTCGGAGGTAAAAGACATTCGAGGCAATGTATATTTTAAACGTCACTGAGGGTGGCCGATGGGGAATCGAAGAGGGTAGTTTATAGCTCGTTTCCAGTTTTAGTCCCTTTCACAGTGCTTCTTCTCGTACCGCAAACAAAAACTATACCTGGAAGTTCTGACAACGTTGGAACAATCATTGAAACACTTACCTGCCCATTATCTTCGTGCATTCTTTCTTCGCCGGTCGTGACTGAGCGGCGAATCGGGCGGAGGGCTTTCAGCGCGAACAACCACATAGGAAACGGCGCGGTTTCGCTTATCCGCGAATCAACCGACCGGCTTTCTTCTGTACGTGTATATGTGTGTATTCCACCTAGTCGTCGAGGAGGTCGAGTTTAGCAGAGGGCAATTCTCGTAACTGTTAAAATGGTAATTGGCTTGGAAGTCCCCGTATCACATTTACGTTATACACATACCTGAAGCCGAGCCCGAGGTTTCATGCGGCGCAGTCCCGGCTTATACTTCATACAGCGTTTAGCAACTATAGCTCCTCTCGGAGAGCTCGAGCTTCTGAAACACGAGTCTGCGACGTATAGTTATTGACGTTTGCGTGCCTCGTACCATCGTTCGTCCCCCGCGTTGCCCTCCTGTCAAGATCGTTCAGCGGAAAAATTGAACCAACTTTACCCATTGATGTAATTCCTCGTATCGACAATCTGTCAATTTTAGTTTGTCGTATCGAATTTCTGATTCAAGTGGTTTCCGTTATTACATCGCCGGTTAACTTCTGCCTCGATAGGGACCTTTCTTTTTTTTGCACTTCCTTTTTCTTCTTTGTTTGAGTGGCAAAAACGTCGAGAGTTCGGAGAGCCGGCTGTGAGGGATTTCGAGGGTATCGTCGAAGCTCGTCGGGTGCTGTCTTGCGTTAAAAACTACTCGAGTTTCAAACTATATTTTCCGTTGAATCTACACGTCTGCATGGGGAAGGTAAAACTATCCTGTGTTTAATCTTCACAAATGACGAATTTCGGACCCATTCGAAATCGACGATGTGCGTAATTTACATCGACATTGTCCGTAGCATCGTGGCAAAGGATAATGTAGTGAAGAGGAAACTGGCGCAAAATGAAAAGCGCTAAAGACTGCAGTATTGGAGAAAATGTCGCTTCTCATACCAAGTAGAAATTTTCGAGCGTTACATCGGGCGTTAATAAGCCTTTATGAAGACCCTATCGGGGCCCGATGAAACGCTCGAAAATTTCTACTCGGGATATCGATTATTTTTATTTATTGTCCGAATTTCGGACCCATTCGAAATCGACGATGTGCGTAATTTACATCGACATTGTCCGTAGCATCGTGGCAAAGGATAATACAGTTTAGAGGAAACTGGCGCAAAATGAAAAGCGCTAAAGACTGCAGTCTTGGAAAAAGTGTCGCTTCTCATACCAAGTAGAAATTTTCTTGGGTTACATCGGGCGCTGATAAGTCTTTATCAAGACCCCATCGGGGCCCGATGAAACGCTCGAAAATTTCTACTCGGGATATCGATTATTTTTATTTATTGTCCGAATTTTGGACCTATTCGAAATCGACGATGTGCGTAATTTACATCGACATGGTCCGTAGCATCGTGGCAAAGGATAATATAGTGTAGAGGAATCTGGCGCAAAATGAAAAGCACTGAAGACCGCAGACTTGGAGAAAATGTCGCTTCTCATACCAAGTAGACATTTCCAAGCGTTACATCGGGCGCAGATAAGTCTTTATCAAGACCCTATCGGGGGCCGATGAAACGCTCGAAAATTTCTACTCCGGATATCGATTATTTTTATTTATAGTCCGAATTTCGTTTTTGTTTGTTTGTCAATAAACAGTCGATTATCAGTTTCCCCTATCTTATTAATTCAAGCTAGAGGAAGTACACTGTTAAAAATGTTGCTTTGAAAATTACTGAACATTGTTGGAAGCTCTTTTACATAAACTGTTTTTGAAATTTCAAACACATGTGCGTTACAATTTTACGGTAAAATTTGTATTTTTGATGGAAATTTTTGTAAATTTCAGGCAAAAGATTGTAATTTTAATATCTTGTATTTTTATTTTACAATAAAAGTACATTAATGTACGTAATGTAAGCAAATTTCAATTTCCAGTACATTAAATGTAGACTTTATTTTTACAGCGTACGTTCGGTGGCTTTAAAGTTCTAGGGAGGCTCGTACACAGGCATAAGTCGAGAAATGTATGTACAAGCATATAGCGAGAGTTACAGTCGCGCCATGAAAAAAAAGGAAGGATTCTCATCCCTTGAATCGACGTGGAGCAACAGCAAACCCGCGGCAACGGACTTCACTCCGAGTCGGAACTTGTGCGTCGAGCAAACTCAATTTTTAGTGTCAGAAGTTCTCGGGTTCTTCCTCAGTGTATAACATTGCCTTTCTTCTTCCACCCCCTGGCCTCGTTCCACGTACCTGCGCGTACTCCGTACGGAAAGATCGAGGCGAAACCGCAAATTCACCCACTGGTATTAGAAGAAGTAGGTGAACCTGCGGCGGTAGCGAATGGAGAGCGAAGCGAACGCGCGCGCTTTGCTTCGTGACGAGAATCCTCGCGAGTTCACAAATAGAGCAAAAGATGGAATGCGACGCGTTATTGGTAGCGCGATAGACGCAACGCAGGCGGGAGCGGGAGAGAAACAGAACGCCAGGCGCGTCGTGGAAAGCAAAAAGTAAAAAAATTGGAAAACATTTTATTCCTTTTGCTTCCTCATAGAGGAAGCTTTGTTTTCGTAAAAAAAAAAATTGAGATTTTAATGTCAGAGTACTTAAAATAATTTAAAACGTCGAGAAATATGATTTTTAACTGGCGTCCGGATGTATGCGTGTGTGCATGTGTGTGTGTATGTGTGTCAGTATGTGACAGAGTTGCATCGTTTAAAATGACTATAACTCGGCAATGGCTTGAGACAGCGAGATGAAATTTGGTACACTAGTAGAGCGATCACGTCGCTTCGTTCAGTGCTATTTTCGTGAACATTGAGGCCCAACTGGAGATTTTATGCGATTTAAAATTTTTTTGGAAATTCTCTGTGGTAGCTCCAACTTGCGTAAATTTGGAGTAATCGTCCTAAACCTGCACATAAATATATTATTTTGATCAAAGACCTTTGGCATTGAATTTGGTCAAAATCCATCGAAGTGGTAAGATTATATGAGATTTTGAGTTTTTTGATTTTTTTGAAAAATGACTAAAAATGATCTAATTGGGAATGGAATAATACTGTACATTGTTTTTTATCCGTGTACGCGTTTCTTTCTCGATCGCATCGCAACCCCCGGTTGATACCGGAGATGAAGAATAAGGGAAGGGGAGTGAAAATAAGCGAATAACGCGTCGAGCATCCTCCTTCGCGCTCTTTCTCGCAGGTACCATATTTTATTTTTATTTTTTAAACTTTTTTTTCTGTAATCGAGCCGCGTCTCCGGAGTATAACTGGGAGAAAATGGAAAATACGGAATACCGGGTTCTGTGACCGGTGGAATTAGTTGGCTGGCTTGAGCCCGAGCTTCGCGCAATATAGAGAACAAGTCGGGTACCACGAGTGTCGTAAATTGTCAAGGTCGACGGGGAACCAGGGGGATACGGCGATGGCGAGGAAACCGTGAGAGAAAATAATAAAAACTAATAATAATAAAAAAATAAGGCCCCCTCGACTTGGCCAGAGGCGCGCCATCGAGCCAATTTAATGAATAATTCATCGCTCATTTTCTTCTCGCGTTATTACCATATTTCAGTTTTGCTATGCAATCCACCTACACAGCCGCGCGCGGTCACGTACTTATATTATAACCATTCGAGGAATGTGTACGGCGATAATTGTGAGACTCGCTGTCGACTCATTGTTTTATTATTTTACCATTTGCCAGCCTCAGCCTGACAGTAACGTCCGGGACAATTTGTTCATTGGCCTCCCAATTCGATATGTACAATTTCAAAAAAAGCGCGTAAAATCTCGAAACAGGCGTCAATCTTCATGAAAATTGCACCGAGGGAAGAGACGTGATCACTCTACTAGTGTACCAAATTTCAACTGGCTATCTCGAAACATTTCCGAGTATAGTCGTTTTAAACGACCCAAGTCTGTCACACACATGCATACATAGAGGAGACCGGGGACAAAAGTAACACGGGTCAATTGTAACAAGTGGCTGCGCAACGCTGCGCATGATCGGACGCATCGGATATGAAGTGAGCAACATTATAGACATCAACTTATGGCCATGCAATCACCTCATAGCTGAGTTTTCAAAAATACCAATTCGCCGAAACCAAATGTGATTCACGAGTGCAGAAGTGATTTTTCGGCTGTGCGGATCG
>JAPYZC010001832.1:0-29407 GCA_030522665.1 Ichneumoninae sp. A BG-2022a | reverse complement strand
CGCCGTGATCGGGCTTGGCCAGCCGATCAGATACTTTTATATATTCCCTCACGGACATTCTGCGAGCCCCGGAGACGAAGAAAGAGCCATCGAGGAAGCCCGTACTATTATTGAGTTGAGTAGTCTTTTATTATTATAATTATCGGGGTTTTTGGTAACTAATTAGTACGGAGAATTATTGAGCGACGCTTAGTCGATTGAGTAAGTGTGAGCGTGCGCGTTGATCACGACATTGACTATTGTTAAAGATTTTGAGAATTACTGTGTCGAGTGTGCAGGAGTGTTTATGTAAATGTGTGGATTGACCGTAAGTTTTATATTTCTGTATTAGTTCAAATAATGGCTAAATCTCAAGCGTGAAGAAATAATGTTCAGCAAGACAATTGGAGAGAAATCTAATAAATATATGTGATAGCCATTATTCTTATTTGATTTTATTTGTATTTATGTCTCATCTCATTAATTAAATTGAGTTTATAGTGTTTAGTCTGAAGATAATCGTACAATCTCAACCTGCTATTTTACACTGTCGATCGATATTCTGGGCACTTCTCGTTGTGAGATCGAGTGAGCCAGACGAGTACTTGTGAGACGCCAGTTTATTCCCGGGAAAGGATGAAGGAGCGACGAGCTCCATCTACAGTAGAACCCCGTTTACCCGAGGTAATGTCGGGAGAGCGTACGTCGGATAAGCGAAAACTTGGATAACACGGATAACATACTCAATTCAAACTTGTACTACTATTGCCTGTATCACTCTTATCTGATCAGACATGATCAATCAGATCTGATATATATACATGATCATATATGATCATTTTTTCGCGGGCTTTTACGAGTTCCACCTCCCCGCCCCCTTCCATTGTGGCTGCCGGCAATTTACCCCGTTACTGTGTCGCATTCGCACAGGTGCACAGGGGAACTGCAAAAAACCTGCACATAAATACATAGCCGTTTCTGCAGAAATTTGTATGGCTACTGGGTAATCGCCAACCTCCTGAAAAAGGCTAGACGCTCACCTATCTGAGTACCGACTGCGAGTGATACCGCTTGATTTCGGGAACTGCCAGAACCACACACCAATCGCGCACCTGTCGCTTTCAGTGGTTTGGCGCCGAGCGTCAACGCGTGTGAACGTTACGTGAAATAATTAAAGACTGGAATCGTTACAGGCTATTTTTAATGCTATAGATACGCAAAATGCACAATACTCGTAATACTATATTCATTTATAAAGCAGGTTTCAATGCATTTCAATGCTAATGACGTAATTTTAATTGTAGCTCACAATTTAAATACTAAAGTAGGAGTAATCGGTTGATGGAAGGTGTTATTACTTTAAAATTATTATATTTGTTGTCACCAACTTAATGTTATTTATTGTCATAAATTTAAATTTAATTTTATATATGTTCTGAAGCCAGAAGAGGATGCACGCGACTGTACGCTAACGAGAAAAAATAATTAAAATGTACTATTTTCATTCGAAGTGTAAAAAGGAGTAATCCGTGAATAAAATATCAATGCCAATTTGTGAATGTAAAAATATGCTGCATTAATTGCTGATAATTACATTTCAGTTCAGATGTAGCTGCGCCATGTACAGTAAATTAATGTAAAGCATATTGACACGAAATCTTTATGTAAAATTTATAGAAATTAAGTGTCTTGCTCGGAAAAATGTCGACCATAACACTATTTGAAGACTCCTTTCATTTAGAAGTTTCGCTAAAAATGTTTCGTCTCAAAAACTATATATGGGAATATACTATGTATATTCGCTTGCGTATATCGCCTCAAAAACTATTTTGTATGTTGCCTGTATATTTACCCAAAAAATCAGGACGGTTGTACACTTTGGCCAATAGTATATTACCAATGGTTAAGAAAAAGTGAGTCATGATTTTTATGCAGTGAGATAAACGTATCGCGCATATTCGATTGTACAACACTTAAACGACAACAGTAGACTAAAACATTCGGTCTTGGCGGCAAAACAGCTTTTATCATTACTGAAATGCCGTGATTTACATGCGAGATATTTTTCTGCGTTATACTTGGCTGCTTTGCATTATTTATGACGAATGGGTCGTCAGTTCGCACGTGGGCACCCATCGAGAGAATATAGGTCGAATGTATATTGGTTCGACATATATGTAGGTAACCAATTTGCCTACATCACTGTGATATTCGCAACGATTTGGCTGTGTCACTCAATGATGTGCGTGGAACACAATGAAACATGGACTATGAGAAAATGCATACAATGCATCAGCTCATCCGGTACATACGTCAGAAGTTTCATCCATGAATATATAAAACGAAGAAACAAAATTGGCGAAGTTTATAGATATGGGAAGATTCGATCAGTGTCGAACAGTTGGTGCACTTGCATTGGAACGAACGCACGGCCCTTAGAGAAACTCGCGGTTGACTTTGCACCTGACGATTGCAGCATCGTGTTTTCTTGTTGCTGTTAATCTTGTATCTAATAAAAACTCGAAACATTTGTCAGCATCACGATGCCGATTATTGCCAGTCGGATAAAAGATAACAAGCAAAATGTCAACAAGACTTTTGCAGAAAGTGATATTCAGCAATTTTACGCTGGAAAAACCGTGTTTGTCACCGGCTCGACTGGATACATGGGGCTGTGTTTGGTTGAAAAATTATTGAGGGGCTGTCCCGATGTAAAACGAATTTACCTGTTGGTCAGGGAAAAGAGGGGCAAGACCGCCGAGGAAAGAATCGATAAATACTTCGACGATACGGTAGGTTTGGAAGGCAACAGAATATTATAATCGCGGGATCAATAAATAGCTAACGCTCCGGTGGTTCTATGTAGTTATTGGGTTCCTATTGACTGACAGCATAGCATCAAGTGTCAAAAAGTTGTAAATGTATGTACTGAGTTTTTTTGTGATCGCGATGTGCGCTGATAGCACAGTTAATAAAATAGACCACTGGAGGTGAAAGCTTGGACCATTGGCGGTTAAATTCTGAAGAAATTCAAGGAGGATGTATCGTAATTACAGCTATTCGACACTTTACGAGGGATGGGCATTGATTTCAAGTCGAAGATACGCATGATGCAAGGTGACCTAATGCAAGGCGACATGACCTTATCAAAAAATGATATGGACACTTTGATTGAGGAAGTGAATATAATATTTCATAGCGCATCAAACGTTAAGTTCATGGAGCGAATGAGCAAAGCTCTGAAGATCAATGTTATAGGAACACAGGCAATGATTGATTTGGCTAAGCAATGTAAACATATCGAAGGATTCATGTATGTGTCGACTGCGTTTTCTCATTGTTACCAAAGAAATATAATGGAAGTGGCGTATCCGTCGCCGGCCAGCATGAAATACATAGAAGACTTGATATCTGCCGACTTGGCAAGTCCGATGGGTCTAACTGACGCGGCACTTTCGGATATTCTCGGCGAGTTTCCCAATACGTATGCTTTTACAAAGGCTGTCGCCGAGGGTTTGGTGAATGACGTGGGCAAACAAGTATCATTTCCATGCATAATATATCGTCCGTCTATAGGTAAGTCCCAGAAAATATATCAATAAATCTTCTATAAAAGCTTAATGATTGTGAAGCGTTGTTTCGTAAGATATAGGAAAAATGTTCTGAAACAAAAATTATATATCTGCAGTATTGTCTTCATGGAAAGAGCCCGTGAGAGGCTGGTGTGCAAATTTAAACGGCCCGGGTATGTTGTTCACGGGGTATGCATTGGGTATTCTTCATGTGGCACTTCTGGGCGACACTTGTGCGGATTTCATTCCAGTGGACATGTCAATAAACTCGATGCTGGTTTTGATGTGCGATGCCGTAAAGGAGAGGTGATACGTCGATGAAAAATATGAAGTGGAAAGATCTGAGTATATGAAAAAATGTATTTCACGGACACTCTTCATAGGCCACATGGATCTGGAACCCTAATATATAACTATGGAAGTAGCGTAATGAAGCCGATTTCAATTAAGCGTATGCACAAGATGGTTCAACCAGCAGGGAGTAAATTACCGGCACCATCGATCCATACGATATGGAAGGACTTTGTCTATTTCACCAAATGTATTTGGTACTTCGCGATACTTCACGTTTTGTTTCATATCTTCCCGGCGATTATAGTCGATTTGTACCTACTCATAAATGGAAAGAAGACACGGTGGGTAAAGATCGACGAAAGAAAAAAAAAGAACGGTAAAAAACGAACTTGGCAATTATTATTTAAGTGTAATCTTTTTTTTTGTAGAGCTCTATCAGCATTGAAGAATATTACTAAGTCTCATTCAGTGCTGACGTATTTCGCCCTCCGCGAGTGGAAGATAGACATAACGGAAACGAATAAAGCGATCGATCGGATGAGCACGATTGATCGTGAATTATTCTTTTGCGATGTTAGGCAACTAGACTGGCACGATTATACATCCGATTATTGGCAGGGTCTTCGAATTTACGGTCTCAAGGATCCAATGTCAACGGTACCGGCGGCTGAACGTAAAGTCCGCATCATAACAGCAGTGCACTATATTGGGAAATACACGATACTGTTGTTAATAGCGTATGTGACATTACGATTCTTCGATCTGTTGTGAATATAAAATGGCTGCCCGAGAAATTAAACAATTAATATGATGTAGAAGTCAGCAAAGGTGCTGCAACGAATTCGTTTGCACCTGTCATAGTTTCAAAGTCGTCGTTCACAGGGCCCATTTTCCGTACAATTAACCTATCTTTTCATGGCAATGAAAACATAATGAACTGAATTCTGTGTCCCAATAAGTGTCAGGGACAATGTAACATTTTTTTTTAACGTTCCATGTAGGATAAATTTAGTGAAATGTCATAGGGATAATAAAATATCACGGAAAAAAAATATCATGACCGGCCGATAATTGTTTTTTCTGAACGCACCACGAATCCTCGGAGACTGCATTTTTTCTACACTTCAAATTGTATACAGAGGTGAAGCAAATTTTTTTCAATGCGATTAATCCTCTCGACAACTTTTTGTACCCGACAAACTGTTTTTAAATATTCAATTTCAAATAAGTAAGGCTGGAGTCGTTACAGGGAAGTGCCCGAAGGATCGCCCCTCGATCACTCTAGTTAGCATCTTCCCCTACCCCCTACTTACTCGCTATTCGCACGCTCTCGGTCCCTTCCGCCGAAACAAAAACTCCTTACACGCGTAACGCTGGTCAGCCCTCGGGAGATCTTCGGTGACGTTCGATAAGCGACACCCGCAGGGGTACCCAGACCCCTGAGTTAAGTTTCGTTACTTTTCTTGTTATATTCGAGTCTATTATATGTTATTCAGTTTCATGAGTTTTTGTTTAACTATCGGTTGTTTCGACTATTTCGTTTTATATTCGATTAATTATTCGTATGTTATTTTTGTATTCTTTTTGTGTGCCTAGAGGATCTCAGTCCTACTGTAAAATAAATGCTATCTATCTATCTATCTATCTGTCCCCCTATGCTGTCTCTTGCAGATTTTCTTCCGGGAGCTGCAGGACCGATGCAACGTCTCGGCGGCTCGATGATTTGATGGGAAGATCCGCGCTCCCGCGTCGATGAGCGTCTCTGACAGCATTGTCTGCGAATCCCGAAGCTCCGGCCTCTCCGTAGACTCGTGGACTTACTGCTCTCTCTCTCGGCGGATGGCGTGAACGCAAGAAATGCGTTCCAAGTCAAATTTAAAAATACCCCTTATTGCATTCTAGGCCCTACCGAATCGCCTTGTGAACCGACGGGCGAACTGGCCGGTAATTTAGTAACGAGCAAAATTTACCAAGTTACAATATAATAAGTACTTGGTACTCGGTATTAGGTGTGACAAAAGAGAATTTTAAGGATCGCGAAAGAATTTGAAAATTGAAGTAGAAGTACCCCAAGTACTGTCGAGCTACCGGCTATTTCGACCTCTGTTCCTTTCAGAGGCTATCGGTATAATTTTATCTTTCCCCTTTTTCAGTCACATTCGCACTCGTCGTTGTCACGTTTTCAGGAGGGAGTCTCGCTGCGCGCTGACTTCGCATAAGTTCGACAACAATAAGAGAAAATTGCAAGTACTTCTTGATGATGTAAAAATCTGAACAATATCATGTATACTAAAGACACTAAGAAGAGTAATTTTGCATAATAATAATTGCAAAATGTTATTAACAAATTCATCACAAAATTTATCGGTTATCAAATTACCCGGCAACAAAACTTTTTTTTATGATAATGATTCGTTTATTTTTCTGAATACGTATGAATTTTTTCAGATTTTTAAGTAATCGTTGACTTTTGTTCTATAAAAAAAATAAAATCTAACAATCTGAAAAAATTCCTGCGTATCCAGAAAAATAAACGAATCATTTTTATAAAAAAAAAAGTTTTGTTGCCGGGTAATTAGTTAACCAATTAATTTTTTGATGAATTTGTAAACAACATTTTGCAATTATTATTATTATGCAAAATTAATCTTCTAAGTGCCTTCAGTATACATGATATTTTTCAGATTTTTACATCAAGAAGTACTTGCAATTTTCTCTTATTGTTGTCGAACTTATGCGAAGTCAGCGCGAGACTCCCTCCTTAAGGTCATGCACGACCGTTTTCTCACCTTCCATATCGTCGAATCCGACCGCTGGTGTTATACATCGGTAGCGATTTGTACATGCGTAATTTGGAACAGGCATGTAGTAAAGTGTCGTGTGCGCCAGCCCGTCAATTGTCGAGTCGGGACACTAGCCTGCATAGAAAGGCATACGCGATTGTCGGTACGCGAGGTAGTTACTACGCCATGCTAAGTATTTACCATAGCGTCGGTATGGAAGATACTGATTCGAACATTGATACACTATTCATCGAGTTATGTACGTGCATGAGTTGATGTCTGAGTCGTTACCATATGCGTGCGTGCTTTTGAGAGAAATAACAACATGATTTATATTTGAGAACAGATTTGAGATAGGAGAGTTGGTGCCACTGATTTTAGTGAAGAAGGCAAAAGAACGTATTATATCTCGAAGACCATCGGTTTTTACAAAGCTAGTAGGGGAGAGCGGGGAAAAATGGGGCAACTGGGCAAAACGAGGTTTTTTTGGATCGGACAAGGTGGCAAAACTGGGCAGAAAAGCCTGATGTATCCGATAGGGCGAATTCGGGCATCCAAAAATTATTGGAAAATGACGTTTTGCTCAAAAACTCCGTTTTGCCCCGTTGCCCCATTTTGTTCCGCTCTACCCTATACACTTTATTCTATTATCAGGATGTAACTATTATATAGTAATGTACAAAACAAAAAAATTGCTGATTTCGATGAATTATTAAATTTTTTTATTGGGTTCATTTTATGTTTAATAAAATTATCGATCTTTCATTTGTTTATTGTTTGCATGTTCTTGCTGTTTTATTCTGAGCATTCATTATTTATTTATTACAAGTAATTACAAGTAACAGTCCAGTTTAGTTTTAATATTATTTTCCAAATTTATCTCGCGTCATTTTTATTTCTCAATTATTTGCCTTTACAGCAGTTCCACCCTCGACACCCCTTGTAAATACTTTTTCGAGATCAATCAACGCGATAAACTTTCCAACGAAGTTCGCGATTATGTTGAAACCAACAGGAGTTGTGACAAACGAGACCTTGAAAAAGGTCAATCCGAAGTCGCTAAAAAACGACCCAGCGCAATAATTTAACAAAAAATAGGTTGATACAAAAGAAAAGAAGGCGCAAAAATGTGAGATTCATAAGGAATTTCGAGAGCACGCCTGGCGTTTCTTGGAAGCCCGTATCATTCCGTAGTACAACGGTCCATATTGCATCGTCAAAGGTTTACGAAACGGTAGACGCGTTGCAGCCAACGTTGAAAATGTTCAGCCAACGCAGAGACCCTACAGTGGGGTGTGGGAAGCAGCTAGCATGCGGTCTTGGCGTTCTACCGAAATTCCTGATAAAAATTAAGACAGTAAATGCAATGGTGCGAAGTGGGCGAACTACTGCAATCGGTACTTAACTGAGTTATCTAATGAATATTTATACGCGGTCAGGGCGATGGGTCATTGTTGCATTGTGAGGCGACAATGTCTAAAAATTGCCGTCGTTGAAATCGTTCGACTACTACTTTGTACTTTTGCATTATTTATGACGAATGGGTACACAGTTCCCTCCTGTGCATTAATCGAGAGTATATTGAGCTTATATTGATTTGGCACACCGGTAATGATTGTGCGTACATCAGTAAGGTATTGAATATGTCATGGCCGATGTGCATACACATAATGAAGCATACACACCAAATACAATGTTTCGTCTCACACGTCAGCTGCGTCAAGGACTTATTCTATGAATATTAAAAAAAAAAAGTTTAATACGAATGTTAAAAAAATGTGCATATATAAAATTTCCGAAGCTTATACATACTGGTAACACCGATTGGTATCAATCAGTAGAAGCGTTTCCATTCGAACGGCCGTACAACCCTTAGAGAAATACGCGCTCGAACAGTTTGGCATCAGGCGCGTACAGAATTGCGTGTTTTTCGGTCCTGTGCCGATTTCTATTGAATAAAGTCAGGAAATATTTGTCAGCATCACGATGTCGAATATTGCTGAATGGATTATGTGTGACACGGAAATTGACAGCATCCGTTTCGCAGAAAGTCACATTCAGCGGTTTTACGCTGGAAAAACGGTGTTTCTGACTGGATCAACTGGATACATGGGAAAATGTTTGGTTGAAAAATTATTGAGAGGCTGTCCGGATGTAAAACGAATTTACCTGTTGGTCAGAGAGAAGAGGGGCAAAACTCCCGAGGAAAGAATCAACAAGTTTTTCGACGATACAGTAAGTTTGAAGGGCAACATATTACAGTACAATTATCACGAATCAGTAAATAACTAACACTCCGGTGGTTCTGTATGTCGTTATTGGATCTTTATTGTCTAGTACTATAACATCAAGTGTTGAAAAGTTTTAAATATACCGAGCACTTTACGGTCGCACAGAGTACCGATAGCGAAACGATGCTATAAAATAAAAAAAACGTTTCGGAGAAAAATATTTTGAGGCAATGTTGATCTTTAGCCTCACCTTAATGGGCTGCTGGACCTTTCTGTTTTACCGACGAAAATAGGCGATTTCTTAGTTTTCACTATTCGTCGTTACTATGCGACGCGTATGCTCAAAATCTTACAGGACTGTCTTAATAACATAAACGATTCGGCGTGAACTCGAATTTCGGTCGATATCTTCCGAAAAATAAAGAAAATCGAATATTATAAACTGTCGCGAAAACCAACATGGCCGCTGAAATGTCTACAGCATCCGTTCTGTTGGATATAAAAATTCTAGTTCTCACATACGTCAAAACAGCGTGCATGCCGATTCTGTGAAGTTCTCCGAATATTCTACAACCGTCGGAAAGTTGCTCGCTCAAGAGACTATCACGCTTAGTGTAATCTGTGATCACATAGTAGTGTAAGGGCACGATGCAGAGCCACCTGTGCGTCAATCGTGACACTACGTTCATGCAATTTCGCAAACTATAATATTCGGTTTCCTTAATTCCTTGTTAGTTTTCAATTAAAATTCGACTGGACACTGAAGCGTTTATGTCAATAACATAATCCTGCATGATTTGACGCATATGTCGACGCCGAAAAATGGTCTAGTTCCGTCAGTAAAACAGGTAAAACAGGCTTAAAAAAATTGAAATTTTCATAGCACTTCCTCATAAAAGGAAAAAAATGGCTCCAGCTTCCCCTTCGGGTTCATTACAGTAGTACTGAAGAAATTAAAGGAGGGCGTATCGTGATTGCAGCTATTCGATACATTACGAAAGATGGGCCTCGATTTCAAGTCAAAGATACGCATGGTAGAAGGTGACCTAATGCAAGACGATATTGCCTTATCGAAAAATGACAAGGATACCATGATAGAGGAAGTGAATATAATATTCCATAACGCATCGAATGTTAAATTCATGGAGAGAATGAGCAAGGCCTTGAAGATCAATGTTATGGGAACACAGTCGATGATTAATTTGGCTAAGCAATGCAAACATGTCGAAGGATTTATGTACGTGTCAACTATGTATTCTCATTGTTATAAAAGAAATATAATGGAAGAAGCATATCCGTCGCCGGCCGATATGAAGATGGTACGAGACCTGATAGCTGCTGACTTGGCAACTCCGACGGGTCTCAACGACGCGGTACTTTCGGATATTCGCGATAAGTTTCCCAATACGTATTGTTTTACAAAGGCCATCGCCGAGGGTTTGGTCGATGACGCTGGCAAACAATTACCATTTCCGTGCATTGTATACCGCCCGTCTGTAGGTAAGTCTCAGAAAATAAATCAACAACTTTTCAATAAATCGCCTATGACTCTAAAGGGTTGGTTGGAAGATGTTTGAAAAGTGTCCTAAAACAAAAATTATATACCTTTAGTATTGTCCTCGTGGAAAGAGCCTGTGAGAGGCTGGTGTGGGAATGTAAACGGTCCAGCTTTGTTAATCATGGGTTACGGATTAGGCGTCCTTCATACATCAATAATGGCAGACAATGTTATGGATTTCGTCCCTGTCGACATGTCAGTCAACTCTATGCTGGTTTCGATGTGGGATGCGGTAAAGAATAGGTAATAAATCAATAAAAATATTAAGTCGGAGCAGTGTTAATAATTGACAATTCTTTTCGTGTGTTATCTTTACAGGCCAAGAGTATCCGGAGCTGTAGTTTATAACTATGGTAGTAGCATGGAAAAGCCAATGTCAATTAAGCGTTTACTAAAGACGGTTTATTCACCAGACGATAAATGCCCGACTCCATCTATTTACGCGATGTGGAGGCCCTTTATCATTTATACCAAATGTATTTGGTACTTCTGGATAATTCACATTTTCTTTCATTTATTGCCGGCTCTGATAGTCGATGCATACTTACGCGTAAATGGAAAGAAGCCACGGTGAGTAAAAAAATCGATGACGGAAAAAATGGCGAAAAACGATTTGCACAATCATTATTTTAATGCAAACTTCGCAGAGCTTTGTCGGATTGCAAAAAACTTATTGCGTCTCACTCTGTGGTGAAGTACTTCATACTCGGCGAGTGGATGATAGATATATCAAAGATGAACAAAGCGATCGATCGGTTGAGTTCGATTGACTATCAGTTGTTTTTCTGCGACATTAGAAAATTAGACTGGGAAGATTATTGTTCGGGCTACTGGAACGGACTTCGATTGTACATTCTCAAGGATCCGATGTCAACGCTGCCGGCGGCCCAACGAAAAGCTCGCATTATAGAGACAGTACATCGTACTGTGAAATACACAATAATCTTATTGCTCGCATATGTAACATTACGATTCTTAGGTCTGTTGTAAATCTAAAATGCACGAAGAGCCAACAATTTTGCTCCCTCATAGAGGAAGCTTTGTTATGGTGTTAAAAAATTCGAGATTTTAATTAAAACGTGTTCAGAATATTGCAAAAACCAGCGAGCAACTGAGGCTACCACCGGCCTGCACACACAATCAGATAGTTGAACTAAATTATCGTTGAAATCCCTAGTCGATAATGTCATTTTATATTATAGAAGCGCAGTTTGAATATAGTGTGCGGTGGTTTTCAATTCCGCACATAAGTTCTATGGTTAATCATTTTTAAAATACTTAAACTGTAAAAATAAATTATGAATTTAATATATTGGAAATTGAAATTTGCTTAACATGCCACATTAAATTTTCATGTGGCTTTCTTATACAAGCTGCAAATTGAAATTTTCATATGGCCTTTCCATAATGTTCCTTTGTTTGCGAAGCTTCCTCTATGAGGAAGCCAACAATACAGAAAATGCTTCCTCATAGAAGAAGCTTCGCAAATGAAGGAACATTATGAGAAGGCCATATGAACATTTCAATTTTCAACTTTTTTCATGGATTTTGTCGTGTGAGGAAATTTTCCGCGTCACACCCAGCGTTAATCCTGCAACGGCAATACTACGTAGTCTGTAAAAAAAAAAAGTGCCTAATCAGGATGATCGTAAGACGACGACTAAAAATATTTCCTCGCCGGGCGAACCCGCCGAAGCTTCGATATCCCCGTCAATGTCGACTCGAACGTCGCCGGAGACTCGTCGAGTGGGGCTAGTGTGCTCGCCGACCGTTCGTCGATGGACCCAGCAGGGGTTGTTCGGGATGTTGGATCGGCGCGCGCCTGCTCGGCTTCATCCGGTCGACCTCGTCCTTCTCCGTCGATCTCTGCGGGGGCAGCAGCCCGTCGAGCCTGGCCCCCACCCTTCGGCATCTCGCCAAAGCGGCGGCGGCGGCTCCAGCGACTCCGGTTACGGCGGCGCCCCCCCCCCCCCCCCCCCCCCCCCCCCGCCGCTGCCGGCCGGCGCGCGCGCGCGCGCGCCCTGCTCACGTTTCCCCCTCCCTCCACTTTCTCAGCGCAGCTCCCCGCCTGCGTTCGTTAGCGCACCGGCAGCGGCACACACGCGTTTGCTCCTTCGCCGAACGAGGTAGCGAGTGGAGATGACGATTTGTCGCGGCTAGTTTCGGTATCGTTAGTGAAGTTGACAACCGGTCCCTTTTCCCGACCCCCTCGAACAATCGCCGCTACGGCCGAGAATTAACATTCCTCTCGAGTAACGAGAACACCGGCCAAGGAAGTACAGGAATACGTGCAAAAACTAAGCCCTTCGCCGAGTGTCGATTCAACAAGAGTTCTCGACCGTTGTGAACAATCGGTCAGTTACTCACGTGTCGTCTCGTCAGTGACTGTGAAGAACGGAAGTTAGAGAGATTAGAAAGCTGCGACGAATTGTCAACATGCAGTCAAGTTCGTGCGGTGCGAGTCGCCGGTTCTGTGGGCTTTCTTTCTGAGCCGAGGAAAACGACCTTTGTCGCCTCACTAGATCGGTTCGATCGCTTCGCTTCTGTTGTTATTCCCCTACCGCTCTGAGCCCCCCCCCTCACCCCCCTCCCAACTCTCAAGCGAATGGATTACTCGTCCCGCATCCGAAGAAAAGTGCGTCCGAACTGTCGTCGCAACAGCGTGAGACTAATACTCCTACTTGCGGAAGGCACCTCTGAGTACTGACACGTGAAGCTCGGCCGATCGATCGACCGACGTCGTGACGCCGCACCGCCCTTCTCCTGGAGAATCGCAGCCCCCTGCTTCCCCGAACGCCCCCCCGGCCGCCGCCTCCTCATTTGCCATCGTTCCCGTGAAAATTTTTGGGCGAAAGGCGCGCGCCTCTCGCAAGTGCGTCGCCACCGACACACTCGACCCGAATGACGATACTTTCGATACCTTCACTCAATTTCCCACGAGTATTTCGTCAAAAGACATCTCACGCCCGAGTTAAGCGCAGAAACTTCCGAGCCAACTTAAGAGACCTAATCGGTATTCATTCCATTATCGTTACCGCAGTGCAATTATGCGAATTTTCCTCGGCGTTTGATTAATCGGTGTACGGAGTTAAAACCGCATCCTCGAATCGTCGATACAACGATCCTGCGCACGTGACCGAACCAACCTGCGTGCCGGTCTTAACTCGCTGGTGCGCTGCGATAAAGTGTTTGTTGTTCGAGAAGAGCGCGACCTTGCGGCGATCGGCGAAAAGGTGATTTTTTTTTTTATAATCGTATTGTGCGATTGGATCGACTTAATTTTTTCGGCGTTTACGCCTGATCTTTAGACGCCTCTGGAGGGACGACGAGAGATTGTGCCGAGCGGCGAAACACGAGCTGATCGGGCGTTAATGACACGTCTCCGTGATCCGCCGTCACTGCCTACGCGGCGAAGCGAGATTGTGTAAATACGCCCACTCCGCAACGTGACGAGAATCTACACTAATCTCAGTTCGATTCGACGAGCGAGAGGAGCTTCCTAGACAAGCGTGCTTCGGTCTTTTTTTTAGGCAAAAAATAAATCGCGAGTGACAGAAATCACACGTTGAAAGTGAGCTACAGAAAGTTCGTCTGGATTAATCGTGTTGTACGGATTAAGGACTTTGTTTTGATTTTTTTGTGGGGTGGACGAGTGTCAATGGTGCTGATAGTATTTAGTGTCGAGCTTCAATAACGACCGACGGTATAATAAGGTTTGGGTCAAACTTTGTGCGCGATCTGAAACAAGTGTGTTTGTAATTATTAAAGTATGTTAACGATGAGGATGCTGAGATCTCTAACGGACTCCAAGGACCTTTTCAACATGGGAAGGCTACTGCCGATCGTCCTATTCTTCATCTTCTTCATCGGTCAAGGTATTTATTTTTTAAGCATTATGAACTCCGTACATATAATTTTTTTTTATAAATCATTTAATTACTTGATGTAGAAGAGCGAAACTGTCTCGATGGCGGCAGGAATTTATTTTTACTTTGACAAAAATGAATTATTGTCGATCGACATTTTTTGTCAGTTACAAAATCATTTTTCTATGTATATGGTTGGCGAAATCGTTGTTACAAGCGCGTCGAAGAAAAAAATCCTCCGTCGGGCTTGAGATGAAATTTTCTGTAAAAAAGTATTAAAAAAAACGAACACTCGTGACGGTGATATACTACGCGACTTCGCGGTGCTGAAAATAGAGAAAAGCTGGGCGATTCGGATCCGTTGGGTAAACCTTTTCTTTTTTTTGTAAAAATCTGCTATCATTTTTTGTTCATTTAATAAAAACAGTTTCATTTAATAATTTTTCAGCGGAAAATTCTACTTAATATTCACATTGAGCAATCAACATTAAGAAATAAAATCTAACTAATGACTAAACATATTGTAAAAATCCTACTTTTTCCCGTCATCAAAACCAACCCATGCTAAATGACTCAAGCTTTATTGTTTATATAACTCAGAATCCATGTGGGGAAAAAAACGTTGAACATTTTTTATAAAAAAGTCCGTTACTTTACACTATCTGCAATTTTTACGTGATAACAATATTTCTCCGAATGTAACATACACTCGAAATAAATAGCGGTTGACGTTGCTTGGAATTTTGATACATTCGACCAAAACATTCGCTTTTAACGTCACGACAACAATATTTCTGCGAATGACCGCTTTCACCGACCTACACTTCAAATAAAAATATATGATCTGAAAACTGCGAAAAAGAGTTAAAATAAAAAGTGGTCCAACGCCAGAAATGCATATGGGCTGTGCTTATATACAGCCCGTATTTATTTATGTCCTTAAGCTATCGATATATACATTCCACTCCATAACGAGACTTTACGATGTCATTCTATCACTTGCAAAAAGAATGAATCAGAGTGACCGCTAAATGAGATGCAGAAAAATCGCTCACGTTTCTGTGACACAATTTTCACCAAAGGAACAAACGATAAAAACTAATTGTTTTTATTTATTCATTTGTTTATTTATTTATTTATTTACGGAACGAACCCTTTTACATTTTCAGTTTTTACAGATCATATAAAATTTCAAAGATGTAGCGTGTATAATATATAAAAAGTCATTATTATTCATTACTTTACGATATTTCTCTTTTTCAAAAACTTTGTTGCAAGATCACAATACGACTAATGTTATGTTACAGACATTAATGAACTATTAATCGAATTACTTTTATGATCATAATGCATACATCTTTTTTTGGAAAAGCATTTTGAAACGTTTTTAATTTTTAGCAAGAACAGGACGACAAGAATTACCTTACTCTCTTCACCTCAGTAACTTATTTATCCGAGCAAATTTATTTTTGTTTTGCATTTTTAACGAGTTTGTTTTTCTTTTTTTCGAGCCTCCTGGGATTGTGCACATGTTCTAGCGAGCTCTATCCATAGTCGATAAAACTTTTGAATTTCTGAACTTTCCCTGACATTTCCCTGATATCCTTGATGAATTTAAAATTGCCTGATTTTCCCAGATCATTGAAGTTTTGGCGGACAGTTGTCAGCCCGGCGAACCCTTGTAACACAGTAATTTAAATTTTACATTCCACAAAATAACGTGTCATGTAAAAATAAAATAAAATACCTTTGATTGAAACTTGTGATAAAAGAGTGCTAAATTATTTCTCGCTCAAAAATAATCACTGTGACCAGTGATTATTTTTGAGCGAGAAATAAGTTAAGTAAAATATATATAACATTTCCATAGATTTATACAACACTTAGGTCACAAGTAAATGTCTCGATTCCGTCATTGTAGCTTTTACTTGCAAGTCGCACGTTTACGTGGGTTGCCCACTCGCATTGACATTTGAAATTACACCACCTTTTTATAAAATTTCCCTAACAAATGTTGCGTATCCATTCTTGCAGAAATGTTACGATTGTATTTTGCTGTAGCGCAATAATGTAACTCGGCTGTATAGTATTACCAGGTTACGGTACGTTACGCGTTCCGCCCATTCGCATGGGTTTCGTATAATGGTCCAGATCTGTCCACAACCCCGTGATATCATCATATTTTCATAAACGCTACTTGCGGTGCGCCAGTGGAGATATCTGAATATGCCTGTGAGTATCCGTGAGTATCCGTGAGTATCCGTGAGTATCCGTGAGTATCCGTGAGTATCCGTGAATATCCGTGAGTATCTATGAATGTCTGTATCTGTAAATTTCTGTGTGTTTCTATGAGATTCTGTGAGCATATACGATGATCTATGAGATTCTATGAGTATCTGTGAGTATTTATGAGTATCTGTATCTGTATCTGTGAGTTTCTGTGAGTTTCCGTGAGCATCTGTGTGTATCTATAAGAGTCTGTGAGTATATCCGCGAGTTCAGTCGATGGTCATGACGTATGAGAATATTATTGCGCTTTCGCTAGAACAGTGTCTATCAGTGAGTACTGTAAGTGCCTGTGCGTACCTGCGTGAGTGATGGCGATATGTGTGAGTATCTGTGAACAGATGTCAATATTGGTGTGAGTGTCCAATCGACACGAACTTTGTTATTATTTATTATGTAGATCGTGACTCAACACGACCATCATATTGGCGTCAACATTACGGAACATCCCTATGTTTTTAAGAACGTCAATATAAAATTGATGTAACTGTGGGAGTCTTCGTGTCGTAGTCTTGTAAGGCTTTGTATATATGCAACTTCGGTATCTTCCACCCACTGGGGATAAAGTCCGTAATAGGGTGTAATAGCGGCGGATTTAAACGTTATCAAAGTATTTACGCAAATATTGAGTGGAACTGGCGCTGCTGGTGTCTCCAGACGCTTTAGCGGCTAGTGCTACGCTACCGGCTGCTGGCGTCATCCCCGGTTCCGCAGATTGGAGGTAATCAGGCATTGGACTGTTGCACCTGTGCGGTCGGCTGCTAGCTGCTTCCTGAATCCAGTCGGCGCACATTGCACACCCTGCGCACCACTGCTCCCCTCTGCCGCGGCTCGAGCATATGCGACTACCACGGATGAACACCGCGCGCGCGCACGTTAGTCGGGAATACAGAAATTGGGACGGAAAATCTTCTATGTATCCCACCTGTATATACGAATTACAATTATCGTTGAGCTTGTACGAAAATATAATTTATATTCGTGTAATTATCGAGCAGAGAGTTTCGGGACCTGTAGATATTACAGCCAAAAAATAATTTATTCGACGGCCACCGTTTATTTGGTTTAAGTAAGATATTTATTTTACTCAAATAAATGTATGCAACAATGTAGTAGTTACATTCTATTTCGCGCCCGAGCATGCTGCTTTATTCGTTTTATCCCGGTTTTCCATGTTATCCGAGCATACACCCGAGCGACTCGTGTGATTGCAGCCCTCGCTTCGCTTGGGTCGCAAACCTCACACTCGTCGAAATCGCCAACTTTCGACCCTTGTTGCACAATATACTATTGTGTATAACACAGACATAGACAGAAAAAAAACAACCAAATACATCGATTAAGAGGAAAGTTCGCATGGGAAGTCTGAGATTTTCAGATGGACTAGGGATATTCAGATTCCGATAAAATGTCGACATTTTTTGGAAAATTCAAAATTATTGTGAAATTAAGATAAATTTAAGAAATAAAAATTCAGCAGTGAAAACCCCGGTGTGATACACACATTTCGATTGAGCTTTGGCAACGTATATATTTTTTGTTAGCAAACTCGAATGAGTCGAATCACTACGTACGTAATAACCCTTACAGACTCTCGATTCAAGCACGAATTATTGTAAAAAAAATTGTGACTGGTATAACAAACCACCCGAAGAGGCAAATTTGGAATATATGGACGTCCACTGAACCATACTATTTACTACATGCATACAAATTTGCCAGCAGTGACCAAACAGTTAGAAGAGGCAATCGAAAAATTTACCAAATGAACGTATATAGCAACAGCGTAACAAAAAATTCGTGTGAAATTTAATGTACTTTTTAATTGAAATTAAAGTAAATTATTAAAATTAAAGCACTTTCATAGTAAAATCAAAGTAAATTATGAAAAAAATACAGTACCTCCAATGATTTTAAGGCAGTGAACATGAATTGTTCATCATAATTGTACATTAAATTTAATATACCAGTTTTTGCATAAAAACTTTCAGTCCAGTACATTAAATTTCATACAAACTTTTTTTTTTACAGTGTTTGCTATACACGTTCATTTGGTAAATTTTTGATTGTCCCGTCTAACTGTTTGGTCACTGCTGGCGAATTAGTATGCACATAGCAAATAGTATGGTTTAGAGGCAGTCCATATATTCCAAACCTGCCTCTGTTGGTGGTTTGTTATACCGGGCTTGCGATACCTGGAATTGGGATGGGCGGTGGTGTCATACACACGGCTCGGCCCTCGCCTACAACTCCAGGAAAGCACAACAGCGCCCGGAAACCCCCTTTCTCTTGGAAACGCACCAACCGCGAGTTTTCCAACAAACTTGGGTTTTACCTTTAAAATCCCTCGGATGAATTACCGGAACGTAAAATTTGACGGCGCTGTATCGACTCCGAGTTCGAGCTCCTGCTGGCGCCCCGCGGTGTTTCACATATCTGAAAAAAAACATTAAATACCACAAAAAATAATGGAATATTCAAATAAATTAAATATATTCAATTAATGTATAATAATTGTAAAAACTTTTAATTGAGTTTTACTTGGCAAAACTTTTTGTTTTTCCACGCGTGCAATATATGCCCAGTGTGGAAACTCCCGTTGGAGCTTCAGGAAAACCGGAGACCACGCGAGCGAGGCTTTCGGTCGGGTTTGCCCGTTTCTCGTAAAAGGGCAAACCCAGCGACCGCGGTATTAAGGTAGTTCTTACGGACGGTGTTCACTTCACATAAGTTTCAGAGAAATGAGAGAGAATTCCAAACACTTCTCGATGGCATAAAAATCTGAAAAAAAATCAAGCATATTAAAGGTGCTGAAAAGGTTAACTTTGCACAATAATAATTTCTAAATGTTATTAACAAGTTGATAAAAAATAGAATTGTTCAACAAGTTTCTCGAAAACCTAACTTAAAAAAAACGATAATGATTCGTTCATTTTTCTGAATACGTATGAATGTTTTCAAATTTTTGAATTCACTTTGAATTTTGTGACCTTCTACATATTTTTCCCACATGAAACAAAATTCAAGGTGAATTTAAAAATCTGAAAAAATTCATACGTATTCAGAAAAATGAACGATTAATTTTCGTAAAAACAAAAAGTTGATGTGCCGGATAATTTGTTAAACAATTAACTTTTTGATTAATTTGTTAATAACATTTTGGAATTATTATTATGCAAAATTAATCTTTTCGGTGCCTTTAATGTGTATGAATAGATTTTCATACCATCGAGAAGTACTTGCAATTTTCTCTTATTCTCCTCGAACTTATGCGAAATGAACGCGAAGCGACAAAGCAACCTTAATGTATTCGCCGAATAGGATAGAAAGGCTTTTAATCCAGGAAACGACGGGAAGGATCGCTGTGTTGTTGAACTGAATAACTATCGCAGCAGGATCTCTTCTCGGTGACCGAGCGTACGGTGATTTATATGCGCTGCGCGCTTATTCACTGAATGACTAATCACGCGCTAGCGATATCGGTACTATCTTTGCGTCATTAATCCCCACCGTTACCTGACCAGAATTGTGGACCGGACTCTGCACCTTCTATTACAGTGATTGAATGAGTCCAATAACGAAATATACCGCGGTAAGTTCAACAGCGAAAGCATTGTTTTTCCACGGTCGACCTCGTTTATGCGGGATACGTCCGCTCTGCTCAAACCTGTTTTACTGGCTCTACCATACCGGATGTACGCCCTGTGCGCGGGAAAAAAAAATTGCTGGTACAGCAAGAATTTTTTTAATCGTCACTAGTTTGCCTGCTTTACACAGGATTTAATAAAATATATTGCTGCGGCAGCGAACTTTTTGATGGCGCAGAAAATTTAACCTTGCGGCTGCAAATTTTTTGTTGCCGCGGCAATTTTTTTTTTTTTGCTGTAGCAACAAACTTTTGAGCGATCGTTTAAATCACTCAGTAAAGTGTAGAATTTATTATACGAAAAGCAGGTTAAATCTAGTGTCCCTTTCAAAGGCTGTGTTAAAGTAGGTAATAACAAATATGAACAGATGCTAAATCTGCTCCCATTTCGAAGTCATTTACAGTGAGAGAAGGATCTAGTAAATATGACTATATCGCTTAGATATCGAGAGATATTACAATAGTACATAATAGTAGGGAACTATAGGGCGCCACCTATGGTAGGAAGTACCGGATTTATAAGAATTTTTCGTACATGTTATGGTAGAAAATCGTAGAACATCCGAGACTTTAATGGTGACAATTGGGCGAAATTATTGTTTATGATGATCCTCTTGGGTAGGTGGAAATTGGGATAGAATGTAATGGGCTCACGTTACCGCCCCACCGACTGTTAATTTTCTTAATTATTGAGTCCCCGGATAGAATGCGGCGTCCGACGACTCTGTGATTTAAAGAATAAAGAAAAAGTGTCCTCTCGTCGACCCTTTCATTCTGCTCTTCATTGTCTTCGCACGCAAGTGCAATTCAACACTACCTTCGACGCAGTGCTCTCCGCACCGCGCATATCCCACCGTATAATCCTATTGCACTTGCAGCTAGTAGTGAAAACTTTGGAATATAAATTCAGTGGTGCGCGAATACGGGAACGTCAGTAGCAGGCGAACAAGGAGGTGCGAGCGGAATTGTATACGACTTTTTTTAAAGCACGAGTGAGTGGCGCACGGGCGCCGAAAACTACATACATACACAATCCGTGGATATTATATTATACCGCGTCGGAATGAAGCTTCATGTAGAAATTGGCATGTCTGGACCGTGTAACTTGCATTATCCCGATATAGCGATTAATTAAATAACTTGATTCTCCAGATCCCCTCGCGTTCCGGCTAACGGGAAACCAATCTGAAACCAAGCGTCGATTGGTGCGCCAAACCAACTTCGATTCCAACCTTCGAGGGGCGTTTGTTTGGTCGATATTTCAAATATAACCGTAATATCAACCGTCATGTGTATCGGATAGAAGGTTGGTTAACGTTTAGATTTTCCCAAGACAACCTAATTTCTGACGTTATACCGAGCGAACACTGATAGCTCTCCACTGAGTTTCGTGAATCCGGTTGGTTTGGGAAAAACCAACCGTAAACTACCCATCCGACACATATAACACTTGGTACGACGATTTGGAAGTATCGACCAGAAATCAACCCCTCATGACTTGGAATTGGTTTGGCATACCAATCGACCGTTTGAGTTGATGTCGATTATCGGAAAACAAGTCGAAGTTGTACGCTTGCAAGCGAAGCGTAATATCCGTGCGACAGTTCTTTCTGGTTCATGGAATTTCGAATGGCGACACGTAAAGAAGTGAGAGGCCAAGAAAGACACGAATACACATGGGGGAAAGTGCATTGGCATTCTCAACTCCTCATGCCCGGATAAATCGGAACGTACTTTCCTCAGCGGGTATGGACGTTCGACAATGCGATATGCATAGTCGGTGCGCTCGATGTTCTATGCCCTCCTCATTGGCTGCCTCTATGGAAGTCCTGCCACTTTCAGCGCGGTTCACCGATGCTCAGACGAACTCTGCAGCCCGGCGGACCGCTCGATCGCGTGGGATTCGTCAGTGTGCGGAGGTGTGACGCTGAATACGGGAGTGCTGCTCACCCCCCGGAGGTGAATGCACTTGTCCACCTTGTTCGCCCAGCTTCGATGCGGTAGCAGATATCGTTCGACCGAAATGGATATCCACATCGTGACGATACATAGATATGCATGCTTCTGCTTCTGCACGTCCATTGGTTGTGTCAGCGGGCAATACGATTGCCCGCTGCCCACGGCCCACGGCATGTATACATGTCTATTACACGCGTATGCACTTGTACATTTGTTGCTTCTATTGGATAATGCAGATTGTAGATACGAGAACATTGCGACTCCATTGTTACGTTCCATTACTCATCGGGGTACGCTTACGTTCGATGCTCAGAAATCTACACCGATTGCACTGTAACGGCAATTAACGATTGGACGTGAATATTGAACGACAACGAGGAAGCATGAGGGGATCGCGGGATCGAACACTTTGAAATGTACTCTGTATCGGATTGCCGATTATCGAAGATTACAAAGATTACGCGGTATTATGCTCCGATGAGATTATCCGAGACTAATGATTGACTGCAACCGCGTTGCAGCAGATGTTTAAGAACCGGAAGGGATATAATTGAAGGAGGTATGGGGCGGGGTTTCATGGAGAGTTCTTTAATAAGGATTCGTTAAATAACTAACGGTTATTATACGGCTCAATCCCATTGTCCTCTGATAAAAAGAAAGAAAAACAATTCGTAAGACTGTAAGGTATATATGATAACGATGTGTTCCGCAGCTAAAAGCCGTTTGATGAAAATTATAAATGTCATCGCTGATTTTTCGTGAGAAATGCTGCGAGTGCCCGAAGCTCTAATATATATTGAGGAATTGCCCAATGATGGCATGTTCAGAAATGCATGCGCATGCGTTGCGCCCTCTGTCTAATTTATCCTTCTCCCGTTGCTGTCTTTAACCTCCTGGTCTCTATAATTCACGCACCCGGCCCTCATGATTGGTCCTATCATTGACCCGACTGTCTCTATCAGTTACCACTCTGTTGCGCTGTTTGGCGGTGGCGGCGCCGACGGCCTCCTGGGACGTCCAACCTGTGCATGCCTGTATGAATGGCCGTGTGAGTGCCCGCGCGAGTGTTCGTGCGAGTGTCCGTGCGAGTGTCCGTGCGAGTGTCCGTGCGAGTGTCCGTGTGGGTGTCCGTGTGGGTGTCCGTGTGAGTGTCCAACTATCACACAATATTTTAACATATTTCAGATAAATTCGACTGTAACGGATTGCGTGAGGACTTCAAAACTAAAAGTAGATACAAAGTATAGGAAAATCTTGGATATTTCGGAGGTTGCGGGTCTTGTGTTCTTAAGTCTGGGCGCAAAGCGTGTTCACTCGAACGGAAACTTTTAAGAGCTCTCTTATATGTCTCACAAATCAGGTAGGCGGATGTCAACATACTACTACTATTAGTTGAATTGCTCCGTGGGGGCGTTGGCCGGTGGTTAGCAGAATGTACTTGGAGCCAAGAAAGAAGCCTCCTGGATGACAATGAGATCGCCAGTTCCCGGCAGGTTGGGTTACGGTCGGAGATGTGTTAAAACAAGCGTGTGGTATTGATTCTATAGTCGCGGTGTATAAACCGAATGTGACAGTAACAGTTCCTTGAACGACTGTCCATCTTTGTCCGAATGTACTGCGGTGTTTCAGCGAGAATGTTTCCGGTCAATTGAAGTCCCTTTCCCCATCCTCGCCATGTTCTTCTTCCGCAGATCCTGCGCAGTGCGAAAGCCCGTCCGCTACCACCGATGGAGTAACCAGCAGTAGAGAAAATGGCAATTGGGGCTGCGTGAAAGGAATAGAATAAAAGAAATGGAGGACAACATCCTACCACTTCGTCCGTAGTCTCAAAACATAAGATTGGGAAAGTAAGAAGTTCCCCAGTGGCTAGCGCCGGTGCAGTTTCCGCTTCTATGGCTGCTGCAAAACTCCTTTGGAGCTAAGCCAGATGCGATTGTCGAGAAATTCACGGCGCTCCGCCGACCAGTCCAAGTGAGAGGAAAGGGAGGGCGCATTTTGAAATGGCGTTGGGCAGACGATAGCTGCTAGCCAGACTCCACAGTCGCGTTCCTCGACGTCCAGGCTGTGGTACAGCACTCAAGGGTTACGAAATATACTCCTCTGTGTAGCTGTAGGGACTCTGAAACTGTCGCTTTTGATAATGCTTCAATATACCGTATGCAGCGCGGCAAGGTAGCTTTATAAAAAATATTTTATATTGCATACCACCACGTTTCAAAGGTCGTTCATCGTCATGGGTTCGGGGTCCTCGAACACGCTGCCTCGGGCGGCGATTTATGCCTATTCATTGGAGATTTTTCGCGGCTGTTGCCATCGGCTTTTAATGGCTGAGAAGGGAGGTGAAGCGATTCAGCTGCTCTAGCCTTGTTCGCCTGTATGTTTATTATTATATTCATAGTTACCCCGCCACTTTGTACCTCCGTTCGAATGGTAAATGTGTTAAATGTGTTTCACGTGAATATCACCGCGATCGTTGTTTTACGTGCATTTGGCATTGCCTCTATGTTCTCATCTCATTAGCATTTCGATTTGGCTCTCAAAGGACGCCGTCATAGACTTTCGTAATCAATAAATAATAATAAATAAGTGAACCGTGAAATACATTCGACTCAGTCTAAAATTATTACATTAGTATATTTTTCAAGAGTAAGCGACGGCGTTTGGAATCAAAATTCGAGAGGGAAAAAAAGTATTCGTCTTTAATGTTTTATTGGAATTTTTAGATCTACGGTGGTTTAACGGGGTTGTGCGAATGTGCTTCAAAGGGTTTTAAGCAACCCGAGCGCGATGCATTAACTGAGCGCTTGTAGCAATTTTTATAAAAAAAAAAAACCATGATGTAACATCGATGTTACGTAATTCTCATGGTTGAAGTGTTCCGTTAATAACGAAAGAGAAATAATCACTTGCTTCGGCTGGGAACGATTTCTTCTCTACCAAGATATAGTAGTCGTTATTATCATTTTTAATAATACGTATAATTTATTATTGCAACCGTTAGATGAGGCTTTAGTTAGGTTGTCGTTGCGATTGATGATAATATAATATTATTACGAATGTAGTGTGATCGGTAATATTTCGATGGACTTAGTAACTGGCGTACGACGAAAGACAACCATCCCGACGATCGTATAGATATAGGTATAGATATGGGAAAGAGTATTCAATAAACAGTTTGAGTTTCTTTTTTTTTATAAATCGTTTCCTCTCATTTCCATATAACGTAAAAATAATATGAAATAATTATAATGTAAAATCTGTTAATACACGGAATATGGGCAGGAATGCTGCATGGGCAGAAGGCGGTTAAATCGCGACTGGGGCGTAGAACATATACGTCATCGGGCAACCGAAAATTTCATTCGCAATTTCACGCTTGCGGCTCGAGCCCGGAATCTCATTAAGCTCGCGAGGTCTAAAGAGGGACGCGGGGCGCTCTAACGGCACGAAATTGGAAATGGTGCGAGCTCATCCTTTCCGTTTCTCCCATGCCTGCCGATAGCATCCTGATGCAAGCGCGGTAAATTTATTGTTCGGTCAATGGCAGCGTCAATAGAGCGGAGCAGACTGATGGAAGTGCGACGAGGTCTCGTTTAGGTCAACGCGACGTCGTATGTATCTTCGTCAGGATGCGTTGCGATCAGTGGAAGTGGCGGGTCCCAGGTTTAGAGTACCGGAGCGGCTAGATTAGCGGAGTGACGACAACACCGTAGAATATGGAGTCCCGAAGTGCCTACATTAAAGTACCGGAGTGACTAGAGTACAGGTGTCCGAGGGCGACTAAAGTATCGGAGTGCCTAGAATGCCCGAGTGTTTAGAATACAAGTATGCGAGTGCGACTAGATTACCGAAGCGCTTAGAATGCCGGAGTATCTATAGTCCCGGGGTGACTAGAGCACAGGGGGCGGTTGGAGAATCGGAGTGACTAGCGTAGCGGCCAGACCAATTTCCTGGGGTTTCTAAAATCCCGGTTATTTGTGTGCGAAGTTCAGTGCCTCGGTGGGTCTCGAGATTTGGGACGTCTACAGTCCTTGTTCTCGGAGATTCTGCACTTCGAGAGTGAACGAAGAGGAAGAGCGAAGAAGCTAAGGATAAAAATCCGTCGGGAAGAATGAGTCACTGACGGTTCAGTTTTCCGCTTCTCACTCTCACTACCTTCGTTTCGGTAATTCTATCAAATGAAAAAAAAAAAAAAAAAATTTAAATAAAGAAAGTGTCGAGCTTTCCACCAATCAGATATACTGATATATTTTCACGAGAATATTATCGGACACAAAGCGGAAAATAAATCGGAATCTATTATACGAATATATGTTGGACCGTTAGAGGAATGTATTTTTGCACGATATTCGATTGTCCGTGTTGCGCGGCACATACCTTAATTTCGGTACAAGCCCGTGAAACCGCGTCTGGATGAGCTCGCGCTCCGCTAATTCATTCATGAATGTTAAATTCCTACAATACCCTTCCATCCCTTTCAGCGTACGTGCACACAACGCTCGGTTAAAAGTTTATTTCGTGTTTATTTTGTGCCGCCCCTTTTTACTTTTTTTTCGCCAGCTTTTTTTTGTGTATTACGTTTCAAACGTGCCAGCACCGAGTTGAACGTGTCGACTGGCCAGCCGTAAAAGTTTGCTTTGCTCTAGATGACTGGAAAGGGGCATTGACATCGGTCAGAGCGGGCAATGTACGGTGCGAGGGATGAACGGGAACTCTCCATGATTGGTAGCAAACATAAATGCAAGACTGTGTAGCATCATGTCGTGTTTGTGAGATTCACCGAGGACGCACACCACGTACAAATTGTCCGCTAAATGGAAACTGCACACGCACACGAGCACCGACTGCTATGACGTTTATTTTCTCGATTCTCTCGTGGCTAGGGTGAGTTTCGAACGCTCCGAGCAGAAACAAGCCATCTCTGCGCTGTACTCTTGTATTTGTTAGCTGCGTATATGTATTAACACGGACAAACGGACGTTCACGCTTCCATGGTTTCTGTGGTGATGTGTGAGAACCAACAAACCAGCTCGTAAAGCACCGTGGATATAAATACCATGCATCGTACTAAACCTACTCGAGGTGGACTAATAACAGAAGCTCAAAGAATATGTAATTAGCAGTAATTGTCTCATGTCACGACCGGGACGGGGAGCCCTCGATGCGGTCACACGGGTTCTTTTGGTACAGCAATGGAATGCCGACACGCAATTTCTTCCCTAGTCTTTCCCACCGGCTCTTTTTTCATGTGGAGGCTCCAAACGGAGAGGCACAGGTGCACTTTGCCCATCGAGGTGTCGCCCATCAACGAACGGTGGCTCTTTGTCACAGGGTCCTACCCCACCGGCTATCGATGCAATTCTCCATCCAGACTCCCATTTTCGGAATTCAATTGTATTACGCCAATTTCCTCTCGTATTGCTTGCTGACCCCGTCAAGGATCACGGGCGTCGTGAGAAGGGAAATTGTGTTACGCATTGAGACAGAATGTTTTCCGACAATTTCGTCAAAATATCCCACCTGGCAAAATGAAATAACAAAGCTTAGATAATATAAGCAATTATTAAGTTAACATGTAGCAGACGTGGATCTTATATTTCGAATCTTATGATTCGAAAAAGATCTCGGGTAGTAATCTCGGGGACACGAATTCTCAAGTCCCGGTTACGAATGAAAAATGTGTTCTGATGATTGCAATGTGTGAAGATAAAAAACTACAAAAAAGCAATTGTGGAATGTTAAAAGAGTATGTAGGAGTCGCGCAGATCGATAAAAGTGTTTTTCCCGACTACGCTAAAAAGGCCCTATTTCTGTTGAATGTACCTCGATATATAAATATCCTGAGAGGGGTTTCTTCTTTGCAAGCAAGCTTTGGTTCCCTGAAGGGTCCGGGACCTGCAGCGGTTACTAATTGAATTGCGGTTGCGAATGCACTTCGGATGACACCAGATACACTCGCATTCGCAAAGACCTTGGGGAAATCACAATAAAAACTACGCTATGTGTAGCCGTACAGGGGCCAGAGCTCCGGAGAAAGCCTTGGTAGCAATATCGGAGCGTCAAATCAAGCTCCGATAAGGTGGGGCAGGCCGACGAGGACCCCAATGATACGCTCAAAAATTGCTGCTTGGACGTCGATAAGGTAACACGATTTATACCCTAACGCGCAGCAGCTCACGCAAAACCTTTTACACTCAGCGGAAATCGAACCCGAGGCTTTCGGGTCACCACTGCCAGCACTGGATTTAGCAAGCTTAGTCCGTGCTTAGTCCGTGGACCACCAAGCTGGTCGAAATACGTTTGTAATTCACGGGAGAGTTTCTGCCTCTTTCTCCAAAGCATATGGAATCTTCGCCGTGAGAGAAACGTTGGAAATCGCCCTCGAGGAAAGGTTCGCAAAAATCGGCAAGCGGTTGATAAAAATGGCTTTACCGATTGATGGTTAGCAGTACAGTAGGATTCATTTTATGTTACTTGTACTCGTAGAAATGTAGGTAACATCATATGCACTCGTGAGTTATGATTATTATTATTGTTATTTACAGAAAATAAGTTTACGCTTTTCAGTTCTGCTTGAGTTATGATTGATGTTTATCATACTTTTTACTCGATCTAGAGGGACTGTTTTCGAGGTAAATGTGAGAAAGAAAAATGATTTAACAATTGGCTTTTAAAAATAAAAAACCACACCTGTCGGTGCAGGTGGTACAATTACACGGAATATCTTGCGTCCCAAGCCATTACAGTGATTCATTGACTATTCACACCGGTGAAAACTCGTGTCTTCTCATTCTTCATCTCCTTGCCGGGACAAGTGCTCCGATGGTGTCACAATGATACAGCTTCTCGCTGTTAAAATTGCCTCGCAGCACTGCGACGGTGACGGGGGAAAAGGAGGCGGAAAAATAAGAATAGGACCATAACTACGTGGAAAATGTGAGAGAAGGTAAAGAAAAAAAGTTGCAGAATAAGTGTTGCGAGCGACGAGGAGTAACGATCGAAGAAAGGAAAGTACACCGAGCGAATGCATACAGCGAATGTATACACGCAAATCTATCGTGTATTATAATAGCCTACAATCATATATTCTTGCTCCGTATTAAACTGTAGTTTCTGCCTTTGTATTCACTGTTAAAAAAAAATTGTAAATTTAATGCACCGATATTGGAATCTTTTATGCATAAATGCAGTATATTAAATTTAATGTGCAAATATTATGTACAATTACAGTAG